>CM021100.1:464265706-464562314 GCA_007115665.2 Sequoiadendron giganteum
TGGCTTTTTCCTACACTCCTCAGCTGCAATTAATCCCCATTACCTTCCTGGGTATTTCCTTTTTCTCTCCTCTCCAGTTCACCTGCAATTTTTAATTGTTTTTCTAAATTAGCTCCATTCACCCCCATCCCAGGTGCCCAGATTCCCCATTACTCATTTATTTCAGATTTTTGTCATTCCATGAGGAATTACATATGCTAAAATTGGTCTCCACATGCCTAGGCATGGAGCTTCTTGTAACTCCCAATTTCAAAAGAAATTTAATTCTAGCAACCCCAACTTCAAATAAAAAATCAAATTCAAATTTAACCCGGATGACTTCAATTTCAAGGAGTTTGAAATAAAATGAAATTCATGCCTGCAAGATACAACCAACAAGCCAAAACAAAAAAATCAAAGGAACAATAATTAAATATTTTTGGTGTGCAAGATTGCCAGTGCACCTGGATGCTCCTGCATCATCTTTACTAGCCATTAGGCTTTCCCTATGGGCTTTCAAGCCAAGAATATGTCAATCCCATGAAGAGGTCGGGTGAAAGGAAAAGAACTGGGAAAAGATAAAAGTTTACTTACAATAGTAAAAGAGTTAGCAAAAAGCACAATTTACTGGCATGTATGTTTATCTAACAAATAGATTTTGGATACAGTTTTGCAATTTGAATGCCATTGTTTTGGATTTACAATTGACTAAGACAAGTGTTTACTTCAAAGATTTCAACAACAACAAAAATTAACATTAAAACATTCTACATATCACATTTACTTCTTTAATTATTCAACATGGATTTTCCTATTGACAATCCCATTGCAGCTCCTAATAATGCAAGTGCTATTATTAAGCACTTCATAAAATGGCCATAACTTTCCATGTTGGCACTATGAGTTGACCACCAACATGCATTTGTTGCCCTTATATTTTTTCAATCACATCCAATCTTTGTAATGTCCCATTTGAACGCTTTAATATCCTAGACGGAATATTTCATAATATCTTGTCAAATTTTTATTTTTATTTCTATACAATTATATATATACTTTTTCTCAATTCGTATTTCTGAAAATTAATCGAATTTGCACAATTAAATGTCTCTTTTAAAGATGGCAATCAGATTTTCTGATAAACAGCAGATGTTATTAACTTCAAATTTTAATAATCTCTACTAGAAGATCAGTCAACTTAGCTCAATGGTGATTTACATGTGATATCACTCTTGAGAAATTGTGGTTTTCTGTCCTTTAATTCCTGCCATGGGGGGTTTTGTCCTCAAGTTAAATGAACCACAATTCCATGCTCCAAAGGAGTAATAATTACATAATAAAATATCTATTCTTCATATGGTGGATACTTCTCCTTGTTTGGTGTCTCATGTATATCTTTTTCCTTCAATAGTCATGATTCTTCACATGCCCCTTGATTTTTGATAAAATTAAAAATTAATTTGATATTTTATATTTATTTTTTATATTTTAATTTATTATTATTATAATCCAATTTCGAAAAGCAGACATTACAATCCACCCTTCCCACAATTGCTTGTCGTCAAGCAATCACAGACTAGGATACTCTTAGAATTTATTCTTCACTTAACTGAGTCCTTTTGAAGATGTTGGAATCCCGAATTGATCTTGGGGTTTTGTACTTCCTAATCCTTGGTCCAAAACCAAGAGTTATATGCTCAATTTCAGAAGCTTGAAGATAATTTGGCATGAAAGATGTTGATCATCCTGCACATTCATCTCTTTTAACTTCTTATGTAATTTGGCAATTGCATCTTCAATCTTCACACAATTTGATGCTGGAGAAGGTAATCCTTCAACTTCATAAACACTAGTGTTAATAGTGGATGTATCTATCATTCTAGATCTAATGCTTGCAATCTGATTTGTTGATTTTGGCTTCCATTCCTGGTTAGGTCCCACTACTTTTTGAGGACCAACAAATTGCTAAGATCTGATATTATAATGATTAGACATGGCAAAAGACCCACCCAAAGAAGATGTTGATATAGAATTGGCTGCACGGGGTTTCCCTTTTGACAGATAATGACCCCCATCCATTGTTTGAGGCTTACAAGCCGATCGTGAGAAAAGGAATGTACAATTGCAATGGGAGCACTTTCAATTGAGTTGGAACTTGTGGATTGTTTGTCTTAGACTATACAATCTATGTTATTGTACAAGGAGGGTTGGCAGAATTGAAGTTAACCTTGTTTACACCCTTTATACTCACAAAATTTGTGAAAGACATGGCCTTTTGGATTTGGTGGGAAGATTTTTATGATCTGCATACATGGTGTGAATATCATCTTGTATTGGGCTTTGTGCTTTCCTCACATGAACTTTTTTTCTTTGATTTTTGGAAGCATTCATATTATTTTGTTTCACGTGGAGCATTTGACCCAACGTATCTATCATTGTATCAATATTCTTCTCAAATTTATCTACAAGAACTTCCCCCAAAGGAGTTTATCCCTCGCTGTCTACCACATTCACTTATTTTGTTAATTAAATGAAATAAGTTCTCTTTGATAATATCAACTGGCTCTATTACTAAATTGCATATGAGAAAACACTCATAGACTGGCAAGATCCAACTCTGATACCATTTGTAATGTCCCATTTGAATTTTTTAATATCCTGGGGTTAATATTTCATTATATCCTATCCAGTTTAATTTTTTATTTCTATACAATAATATACACGCTGGAAATTATACTTTTTCCAATTGGTATTTCTGATAATTAATCAAATTTGCACAATTAAATATCTCTTTTAAATGTAGCAATCAGATTTACCATTCAACAACAAATGTTATAATTTGAAATTTTAATAATGTCTACTAGAAGAGCAGTCAGCTTAGCACAATTGTGATTTCCATGTGAAATCACTTTTGAGAAATTGTGGGTTTTCGTCCTTCAATCCCTGCCATGAGGGGTTTCATCCCCAAGCTAAATAAACCGTAGTTCCATGCTCCAAAAGACTAATAATCATATAATAAAACATGTATTCTTCATATAGTGGTTACTTCACCTTGTTTGGTGCATCTTATATATTCTTCAGATGCCCCTTGACTTTTGATAAAACTAAACATTAATTCAATGTTTTATAATTACGTTGTAATTTATATTTTGTTTCTTTGATATTTTAATTTATTATTATTATTATTGTCATCTCATTTTAAAAAGGGGACAAACTTCAAGATAGCTCACTTCCATGACTCAAATACACTTCACACTCAATCTGCCATCAAACTTCAAAAGTTTCCATTCGTAAGCAACAGTCCTGTAAACTTTCCTCTGTTGAGGCTTATACTCACTGACAAACCAATCCTAGAGCTCCACATCTGAACCACCACTATGGATACCATCATCCAAACTCACTATTCCTAAATGTTTAGCAGTGAAAACAGCAAAAATCATTTGGGGAAAAAAATCAGCAAACCAAAAAATCGGGAAAAAATCGGATTTCAAGAAAAACATAAAAATATGTTGAAAAATAGTCAAAACCTACTTTTTTAAAAAACTTAAGGTCATTTCAATAGCATAGAGATATAGAGAGCAAATAAAATAGAGATTTTAACTTGTGAATTGTAGAAATTAGATCTTTTTGTTTATATTCATATTGCTGATTACATTGCATCAATGCATTGCACAAAATATACTTCATAGATAATAAGTAGATGTTGACATATGACAATGTCAATTACAATATAGTGTGTAACTTTGTACAAAGTCAACATCTAATCTAAGTACAAAGTTAGAAAAATCAAATGTAGCCAATGACAACTACGCTAGAGGGAAGCATGTCCTGATGATGAAGCTCCTACTCTAGTGCTTCTAGGCACATGTTCAAACACGTGACTAGGCACTTGAGCCTCTTCTAGTAACTCGATATCTTCAGAGTCATAAGAAAATCATCAGCAATCCAATCATTATCTGGATCAATCTCATCAAGGTCAATTGGCTTGTCATCCTCAACAGTACTTGTTTTGTCCATGTAGAAATTAGTCTTGGCCTTACAAGTGAATAAGATAATGAATACAAATTCAGCTAACTGAAAGTATAGTGAAAGTCTAACCTTGAGCTTTCCTTAGCTTCAAGCGGAGATTGTGGTGAACAAACACCAAGTTGTTCATCCGTTTTTGTGTTAGCCGATTGCGTTTCTTGGAGTGTATGTGTTCAAAAACACTCCAAGTACGCTCACAAGCGGATGAACTGCATGGCTGGCTCAAAATGCGTCTCGCCATCCATCTAAGGTGTTTGGTATCATGACCAAAATACTCCCACCATTGTGCTGCAAAAACACATTACATGGAGATGATATCATGTAAGAATATCTTAAAATCAACTTAACATTTAATGATCATGTCCACAAAATAGAGAGACTACCACAAGTTTATAGAGTCTACCTGGTAGCAAGGTATTCCCGCCTGCGATGGCAGCCATAGATGAGAGAAAACCCCTTGCTTGCTTGTACATTGCTAACTCTCCCATAGCTGCCTGTAATTGTTCTCTGGTATCAAACATTTTTTCCATGCACATGAACAAGCCCTATGTTACCTCACCATCATCACGTCTAAATGAAGGGTTATAGAACAAACTCAGATTAAGATAGTATCCTGCAACATGGAGAGGAGAACGCATCTATTGATCCCATCTTCTATCAATTATGTCCCATAATGGCATATACCTGTCCCTATCATTTTGCATCCTACCCCTCATCACCTCCTTGGCCCTATCCATGGCCTCATACAAATAACCTATGGGGGATTTATCCCCATCCACTAGTCTTAAGACTTTTACTAGAGGCTCTGAAAACTCTACAACTTGTTCAACTGCATCCCAAAAAGTAGAAGAGTACATATAGCCTGCCACTGCTATGCCATCTACTAGATTTGCGAAGCCAGACTCCATCCACTCATTTGAAACAAACATTCGTTTCAAATTCATTTTTTGTTGGCATAGAGTCTGTAGTGCAAGGAATTGTGTTGCAAATCTTGTCACCCCTGGTCAAACCAACTCCCTGCCCTCTGTGAAAGTACGCATCATGCACAAAAGCCTCGTGTAATTATAAATGAATTTTGTAACTTTGCGGGCATTTTGCAATACCTCCTTAACCCATTCAAGTTTTCCAATGTCCTCAAGGGTTAGATCAAGGCAATGTGCTGCACATGGGGTAAAAAATATTGAGGGGTATTTGTTTGTCAAGAGTCTACCAACAGCTACACAAGCAGCAGCATTGTCTATGATAAATTGAACCACATTTGGTGGCCCAGCTTCTTGTACCACACAATCAAACATCTCAAACAATGCAGCTGCAGATTTGATAGTATCTGATGCATCCAAGGATTTCAGAAATATAGTGTCAATTTCACAAGAGACAAGGAAGTTGATGAGGGTTCGATTCCTTCTGTCCGTCCATCCATCTGACATTATGGTGCAACCAATCTTTGCCCATTCTAGTTTATGCTCTGTAACAACATCTGTAGCATCCTGTACTGCATCATTGAGCATACCAACCCTCAATGTCTCGTAAGATGGAGCTTTGAACCCAGGACTTGTAGCTGCAATAGCATCCACCATACCTTGCCAATATGGTGATCTAGCAACATGAAATGGCAAGCTAGAGTAGTACCAAAAGTTTCCAATCGCCTTCCTTACTTGTTCATGGACATTCTTCCTCCACCTGTGTTTGGGCCATGCGCTGTAGAAGAAGGTGTTGACCCTAATTCCCTCAAAAACTCACTTGCACCATCATCCTGAACCTGACTCCTTCTAGTATTTGTAGAATTAGAACCTATTTGAACCCCAGTTCTTGCCTTTTTTGCCTTGTTCTCAGGAATCGCATGAAGAGCCTGTTGTGCCTGGTGTGTGACATCTACAGGGCATGCTATACAAGGAGTGTTGTTATTTCCTGGCTCCTTTGCCAAGTGCCATTTGAAACAATAAATGCCCCCGTTGATATCAGTCTTACACCAATTGCATTTAACCGTTGTTGTACCTGAAACTGAAGTACAATGTGTCCATGCAAAGTCTTTTTGACGTGGCATTATGATCAAATCTGTAATAAACTTTTTAATTCAGCCTACTTCGCCATCAAAGGCAACATAAAATTTTGAACTTTAAACTTAAAGGCATGAATCAAGATAAAAAAATGAGAATGTTGCCCAATGTATGAGTGTGTCTGATCAAAGACTTGCTGAATTTTTCAAAACAGAAGTGCTACTCTTGATATAGGCACACGCCTATGTGAGATTCAAGCAATTTTTCAAAATCAACAAAATGCAAACCTATACAATGGCGTGCATTTTTGGGTTGAGTAACTAAAAAGAAACTACAATAACTGAAAAGAAACTACTTTATTTTTGGCATGCATTTTTGGGTTGAGTAATTGCTGTTGTGTAAAATGAAGGCAGCCTGAACTTGTGCTTTCTAAGTACACTCTAAAAAACTTAAATTATTTAATATTTAAATATATTATTTAATAAATTTATTTAATAATTAATATTTAAATATATTATTTAATAAATTTATTTAATTATTTAATATTTAAATATATTATTTAATAAATTTATTTAATTATTTAATATTTAAATATATTTTTTAATAAATTTATTTAATAATTAATATTTAAATATATTATTTAATAATTTTATTTAATTATTTAATATTTAAATATATTATTTAATAAATTTATTTAATTATATAATATTATAATATACTGTATTTCAGAAAATATTATTTAATAAATTTATATAATTATTTAATATACTATATTTCATAAAATAATATATTTTCATATATACTACTAGTCTGTCGGCTAAAGAAGCAATTTATTGTAACAATGTGGAAACCAATAGCAGTGGGGAGAGAAGCGAAGAAGTTTTCTAGCTGTAGCGTACCAAGTTGGATAAGTGAAAGGTTAATACCAGTGAAGAATTGTTTGGAGAAGTAGAAACCAATAAAATTGGTGAAAGCGATGAACATAGTGAAGAAGCATTTGGAGGAAAAACAAAGGCCACCATGCAGTCGCGTGTCCAACCTCCACCTCCAGTCGCCTTTGTTTCGACGGCCAAGAATGCATCTGGTTTGGTTCGCGTGTTGTCTCAACTCTCAAGCGCCACCTCCAGTCGCAGTTACTTCGACGGCCAAGAATGCGTCTGGTCTGGTTCGCGTGTTGTCTCAACTCTCAAGCGCCACCTCCAGTCGCAGTTACTTCAATGGCCAAGAATGCGTCTGGTCTGGTTCGCGTGTTGTCGCAGCCACTCGCAAGCAATGAGGGTTATTTCCGCGACCCAGTATTTATTAAAAAACGCATTTTTTTAGGGTTATTTCTGCGCTTTTAGGGTTCGCGTTTTTTTTCGCGATTTTTTGCCATTTTTTTGACAATTTTAACCCAATTTTCAACGATTTTTTGGGCAGTCAACGCAGCACAAAAAATCGCGATTTCTGAAATTTTTTGCAGATTTATGCTTCTATGGAACTTTAACCAGCCCCTTAAAATTGTTCAATCATTGGACAATGTTTATAGGAGACCATCTTATTAGATATAATCTTAAACATTTAGAAGACAAAGCAGAACTAGCAGAGTTTTAAAATAAAATTGATGACTTGTGGGAGTGCATGGTGTGCTGATAAATAGTGTAAGAGTCCATATTTGATCTAGACTATATCTCATTGCTTGTCAGATTAGTAATACAGCACTATTGGAGATTCCCAAATAATAATTGCTGAGATAAGAATTGATCGATGTCATACTTGTTTGGGGATTGTAAAGGTGTGATTCAATGTGTTAAGAGTCATGTTTAGTACTGTGTATGGTTGGTCTCACAAAATAAGTTAATGCTATTGATCATTAATATTTATAATCAATCAGATTCAAGAGTCAAGTGGCCGGGGATGTACATATCATCATGGAAGATCAAGTCAAACTGAAAGATTAAAAGGTTGTGTATGTGAAGGCTTTATAAATACACTAGCCTAAAAATGATAACTTGAGGGGTAGAAGACTTTGTTATATCATGTATTTGTCCTATAAGAGAAAATAAATAAGTGATATCCTCTCAATCTCATTGCATATTCAATGATTGTTCTTGTGTGAATTGCATTACTGGTTTTATTGAATCTGTTGCAGATTTGTTGATAAGCCTTGAACATTTTCAAAATTTTATGGAAAGAATTCCAAGAATATCCTTTGAAAGATAGTGTCAATGGCTGTAGATTATTGATAGGACATTAACAAATTTAAAAAATATCTTCAGACCACTACACATAGCTCTAGTCCCTACTACGGTTATTTATATAAACCTTTTCAATAATTCTTTTCTTGTGAAATTACAATCATCCTCCTTGGGAGCCTCGCTTGTCCTTTGACATGATCATTCCATATATAATATACAGAAACTGCTAAAAGAAAGAAAGAAATTAAATTAATGTCCACACATGATCAAAAGTAGGTCAATGGGACTCAAGAGTACACCAGTTCACAGAGATAGTTATAGGAGGAAGATCCTAGAGAAGCACCATGAGAAGAACAAAAATCAAAACACAAAACAACAGAGGACCACCAACATAGGTGGTCAAGAAACCAATACAAATAGCCAAGTAGGGGGAACAAGAACCCTGAAGAGCATACACTAAGGAGTACTAGACAGAAAATAAGGTCTCATTGAGTATCACAGTCTAGGAAAAACAACGGAAGTCGCTAGGGCTACCGTCAATCACTCTGAACGGGCCTACACAAGATCTGATAGTGCTCATAGGGGGTGCCTAAGGCCAGAAGGGTCAAACTAGGGCAAAGCACTCCCCCTAGAATCATACCTAACATTCAAGTACAAAGTAACTCCCATAATAATGAATAAGCTCGTAATATGTGTCTATCATCATGGTTGGGGGGCTGGACGAAGAGGAGTAGATCTACACCATCCAAAAGGAGCAGAACCATGCCATCAAAAAGTAGAAACACAGTGATGAGAGGGGGAACCTACTAAGGTAGAATTGTGAGAGACGTCTCACAAGCCTACCCATATTGGTATGTGAATTAGTGGTATCTAAAGGCTGTTTAGAGTTGCTAGTCTTCTGGATAAGTTAGAAGAGAGATGTGATCAATCTCAAAAGGAAAACTATTTTTGTTCCCCAAATACATGTCCACTGTATCAGATTCCTATCATCCCATGGTTCTGTGTTTCCAATACATGGGCATAGACAGGGCAAGTCTCCTAGTCGTCCTTGATCAATTTGATATTTTACCTTTCTGTACAAGCAATGGCACAAACTCAAGGGAGCATTTTGAGAACATCCCTCGTGTTTCCAATATTTTTGGAAATGCCTAACCTAAGGATAGTAAGGGGAAATCTAATCATTCCCTAGACATTGAAGTGATGGCTAGGCATTTTACACTGTAATGTCCCCAATTTCGTGAGCATCAAAGTTCGAAGGATTAGCCTATCATTTGACCCTCATAGACTACTGTGGTGGATTAGAGGGTCCAGTTTGGGAGTTGTGGAGCTCTTCGGGTGGTAGTTGTAAGTGTTTATCTCTCCAAATCCTTCATATGTTCTGAGGCACTGATTTCCAGAGGTCTCTGGTTCCATTTTGAGGGACTTACTATTTATAGTAAGTCAATGGATGTTAGAAAGGGACCCTTACTATTTTTAGTAAGGCAATTGGATGCACAGTGGATACAATGGTTAATTCCCAGGTTCAGACAGAATTGAGAAATAATGATTATTTGTGGAGTTATGTTATTTTAATTATTAATAAAGTGATTAATTTATTAATAATTATTTATAAAGTGCAATTATAAAGTTTTAAGTTCATTTTATGTCTAATGGGGCCATGACCCTCAAAAAGGTCAGTTAAAGTACATTAAATATTATTATTATTTGAGCACCCATTTATTAAAGCATTTATTAAAGTGAAAGGCAAATATTAAATATCATTTAAATGATTTTAAAAAGACTTCTAGAGGGGATCGACCTAATTGGAGAAGTATATAAAGGCCCTCAAAAGTAAATGAAGGCATCATTGGATCATTTTATACTTGTGCATTTGGAGAGCTCTACTCTTCAAGAAGGAAACCTAGGGTTTCTGCATATTTCGGCATTGGAGAAAGTAGCTTCTTCATTGTTCTTGCATTTTGAAGTTGTGAAAGACCAGCTGAAGATTGGTTTCATTCAAAAGTCAACATTGTGCAGATTGGAGAAGATTGTGATAGGTTTTGAAGAATATTCATTGCAAATCAAAAGTCTTGAAGACTATTATTGAAGATTATTTAATTGCTGCTGAAGGGCATTCTTTCTTTGGCACGTGGGTTTCATACAAAGCATTTTAAAGGAGTTTATTATCATCAGAATTTGAGAGGGTTTGAAGAGCAGATTTCTTTACGTTGATAGCATAATCAATGGTGATCATCTTATTTGCTGCTGCCTCTCTTTACCAAGCTGTTTTGCTGTACTAGCTGGGCCGTACCATTGTGCCAGCTAAAGATGATTCATCTCTTTGCTGGGTGTGTGTGGTTTAAGGCAGAAATGCCTTTCCTTTCAGCATGATCTCAGCTTCTCTAGGGGCGGCCAGACCTCTGTTATCAGTCTGTGGCAGTTTGAGGGCGGAGACATTGTCATATTATGCTGAGCGCCTTGTATAAGGGTTTCATAATTGCCGTCATACACTTCAATAATTGCTGATATTAGTTTCAGATCTGCAGTTAATGATTTTTGAGTTACCGGGAATGTTCACTGTTGTGAAAAGAAAGCAATGTTCTGATTTGAATATATATACCTGTTGTATTTGCAAATTATGTTTAATCAGATTTGAAATCATTGCTACAATTTAAGTATCACTCTATTTTGCAAAATATATATATATATATTTCTTGCTTTGCCTGGCAATATTATTATTAATAAAATCAAAACCCAAGTCAACAAAGATACGTAAGGCAGAAAATTTGTGTTCTCAAGAATCCGACTGGAGAGGGTTCTTACATACACACAATAAATATTGAACTGTAAACATTTGTGGGTTAGCATAAAGAGAGGTTTTATTTGGAGGATGATCAATATACTGTCAAAAAGGCTCAATCAAACTCAACATGGTCAATTAGCCAGAGAAGAGGCTAACATTTATACTGCTGATATTGAAACTCAAGAGTACATTTCAGTTTTAATTTTAATGATTGTACACTAAGTTTCTGATCTCAGATTTCATTTGAATGTTCAGCGTTCATTAGCTCTATATGTCATTTCATATGTTTCACTTTTCAAATGTCTAAATGCTGAATGTTCATACTCTTAGGCTGTCAGTTCTATTGACTGTAACAATATTGAATTTTACTTTTTTAATTTAATATAGTTATTAAAGCTTAAAAAAAATCATATATATATATTTGCCATTCCTGTTTCCTAAATCTGGTGGGAAAAAAATCATCATACCAGAAACTCATCCTACTGTCTTTACATGATCTTTCAAGCATATTGCCAGGTAATCCTGCACTTTGACTTCAAGCTTGTGTTGAAAGCTTACATGTCAATGTACATAAAATTGATTTTCACCATTACTTAATCATGTACTGCAGAGACAATGCTTGAATGAACAGAAATCTTCTCACTAACCTAGCATTGCAAGGCGATGAAGAGCAGTGATAGTTGTTGTAATGTGTTTCTTTGCAAAGTCAAGCTTTTTTATGTCTCGACATATTTCCTGGACCATGGCTTCACTTTGTTCTGCCTTCATTTTGATTTCCCGTATCTTATGCATTAGTTCCTGCAAATTCAGGGCATATGCAAGTTCTTGTTTATTAAATATGATCACTCCATGTACATATGATAACAAGGTTAATCAGAATATTCAAAAATTTATTCACTTTCGGGATGCAGCAATCAGCACTCTTTCCATGTTCCTATCATTTGACACAACAATTTCAATTCCAAACTGTCAAACATAGCAAGATATGCTCATGCCAATTCTAAGCATTACATCAAACCTTGATAGCTTGAGTTGCAAGCGCAAGGTCATGTTTGGCTTTAGTTCCTGAATTGCTCTGCAAGAAAAGGGAAAAACTACAAATTATATGTAGGATAGTAGGAAACTAAGGAACACAAAAGTTAGCAAGAGATACGATTATAAATTTAAGGCAATTGATGTGGAACATTATAATTATATGATGAGAAAAATGAAATCCTCTGGTGACAGTGAAAAGAAATGCATGGAAAAGCTGAAAATTAGATCTTTAATGCAAAAGATGGAAATATGACTGGATGGCCATTTTCAAATCCACCATAAGATACGTTATTGCTCAATAACATTAATAAATTTGAGGTTTAAGATGAATGGGTTTTTTATGAACCTACTCTTTTTTTGGTTCTCTTAGTTAACAAAATTTTGTTCAGTTGTCACACACTGATATTTCTTGAAGATCAATCAAAAGGCAAATCTAGAAGGCCTAAATTTCCAGCAAGCAACAATCTTCAAAAACATGGAGAATTTAATAAGAGCAGAGAAAAATTAATGAGAAGAAATATGGGTATACATACGAATTCTTGTTGGAGAAGTTACCCTCGTTCTAGAAACTTTTCATAAGGACCTCTAGACTTCAGCTCCTACATCTGTCCCCAGGCTCCTAAATCTAGACCCTCACAAGAGTCCTTTTGTTCCTGCTGTACTAAAGAAAAGGAAAGTCGCTGTTGAATATACCGAGATCACCTAAATTCCATCCAATGAGCTATTCCTTTAAGAAACAGGAAGAAAACAGTTTATATGATGATAATGCAGGCAATAGAATTCAATTTTGTTATTCTAGTTGTGAGAAACGAATGATAGTAGTAACTAGTGTAGCATAAGGCCATCTAAAGGTGAGTTAGGTAGCAGTGTTTGTTCAAATATCACCAGATCTGCTGCTAGATCCTGGCATAGGTTCTTTTTCAGAACACCAAGCCCACTTGCAAGGAGGAGGTTCAGGTTGAGGGTGATGCAAACGCTGACTGTTCTCTTATTCTTGCTGGGTGTGTTGTAAAGCCCTCATGTTATAATCTTTTGGGCAAGGCATAATGAGATCCCTTTCTGGAAGAACTTTAGTATATCTTTTCTTAGTTGGGCCCTTGTAAAAAAACCTCCTCAACAACTGAGACCTTGTATTGTTGCTATTGCAGACAGATAGGCAGCGGCTCATTGCTGGCCACTAAATGGAGGATGCAGTTTTGAAGGATGGGCATATTGAGACTATTTGCTTTGACTCCCTTGCCTAGATCATAGTTATTATTTTCCATGATTTTATATAGTCCTGATAGAAGCATTTGACTTGCTAGAGGTCAGGTTGATTTTGTCGCGGTTGAGCTTGAGTGTTGGATCAACAATGCAGCATTTTGTTTTAGTTTTGGAACAAAAAACCAACAACCCATTGCAAGAGAGTTGTCATCCCTGAACTGAGAGTATGCAAACAAAGTTTCGTGAATGGTTTGGATGAGAATGGAGGCAAGGGGGGATGTGAATGGTAATTTGGGGAAGATAGTGTGGATTTTGAGGCAGGGTGGCAGGGAAGTGTTGGGTGTTGCCCGGGGTAATTGAAAAACCTAGGTGAAAAAACATGTAGTTCTTCCAAAGTATTAACTCTTTGAGTCTAATACCTAGGATTACTGGGATGATTATGATGACCAGAAGAATGATTCGTTTATAATCTATCTTGAGCATAATGAATCAAAGCTCTATGAGGATGATGTTGCACATCAGTGTCAATAAGAATCTCCTCATAATTTATAGAGATGGCACCCTATTGCTTATGATGAAAGTGATCATTGTGTCACTTTCTTTGTCCTTGTGCTTTCTGAAGTAAACTCTTCTTATTTCTGTCTGAGTACACTTGCAGATCACAAGGCCCTATCCAAAGTCTTTTCTAGTACTCTGGGGTTGTTTCTGCAGAGATCAGTCATGTCCTGGTTCTGCTCATTCTTATTTGGGAAAGCCTGTCTGATGAAACTTGTCTTTGTGCTTTCAGAAGTAAACTCTTGTTTTTTCTGTCTGAGGTTCACTTGCAGATCACAAGGCTGCTATCTATAGTGTTTTCTACTAATCCGGGGCTCCACCTGCAGAGGTCAGTCATATCCTGGCTCTGCTCATTCTTATTTTTGGGAAGATCTACCCTTTATATGGTTATTGCTTTTATCATCAAAATCGAGTGGCATTTGGACTCTTTGTTTATCATTTTGAACACTCTTACTAGTGAGGCAAAAAAGATTATTGTAATGTGGCTACTTGGGGGATGATTTGGGGCTGAGATGTTTTGATGAGTTGATAGCACATAGTGAAATCTTTCATAGATTGCAAGCCAAAGAACCTTGTCTCGAGAACTACCACTACTCATTTTTAGGTTTTGTGGGACATGTCTCTGCAAGAGAGAGAAAGTGGTTGTGTTCCACAAGGACCCACCCCTCCAAAAAAATTGTCGTCTTTAGAGGCAAGGATTTCCCTAAGACTCAAACTCAAGGGAAAAGTCCCCCTGTCACTACCCACCACCACCAATAGGGAAGAAACATCCCCAAGCCATTTCCCTTGGAGAGAGAACATTTCTAGGGCACCCCCCCCTGATGGGGATGTTAAGGGGACATCAAGATCTCTCAGAGACCTTGAGGAAACCCACTCATGTCCATTGAGAGTTTTGGGAACCTATGCTTGTCCCCCACTCCTAAAGAGTCAAAAAAGGAAGTTCATTTTAAAAAAGGATTTTTTTTTTTAAAGTGTGACACTAGCCCTAACCCTAAATATTCTACTAGCCCCAACCACACCCTAAACACTTCAAAAACCTATAAAAAGACATTTGACCCTTAATCCAAATCTCTATCAATTTTTCATTGCATTGAGCAAGAGCGAACTCAAACTATGAATGAGAGCAAGGTTGTATTAGTGAGAGCAAGAGGAAGAGCAAGCAAGTCTTCATCAATCAATTGTTCAATGCATTCATTGAGCCTTCAAGGTAAGCCTTGAGCCTCCTCCAACAACCATAACAGCCATTCATCTATTTTCCTAGGTTTCTAGTCCTTCTGCTACTAAGAGAAACTGGTCTACTTATAGCTTCATCCACTATATTAAGAGGAACACGCTTACCTCTAGGAGGGTGAGGAAGCTGTAGTTCTGCACAGCACCTTGCATCTCATCGACCACAATACAATTATGTACAAGGAGAGTCCTGTAGCTTGATGAGATGTAGAGCCAAAGCAGCCAGCACAAGTTGATGATGATGCAGCACCAACAAGGTAGGTATTGACTTGGAGGAGCTTGACCTTAAGGATTCTAATAGTTCAAGTTATGAGGAGTTTGGCATGGACTTTGGGGGTGATTAGAGACATTAGGCCATTAGCCAATTGTATTAGGACATTTTGAAAATATTATATTAGACACAAATTTTCAGTGTTGTCATTTTCATTGCTCAATGCAATGGGTTTAGTTACTATTAATTTAAAGTTTCAATTGTTATTCCTTCTACACTTATTTGTAACTAATTTTTCAGGTAATATATACATTTGCACCACTGTCCCCCACAATCCTCAAACCTAGGCCCTTGAACCCCTATCCTTGAAACCCATCCCTTCATTCCCCCTCTTTCAAGACTCCGTCAAACTTACACCATTGGCTTACTTTGCCCATTCTGGAATAACTTCAGTACTTTATCATTATTTTAATGACAGATGGAAGGTTACTTGAAAAAACTGAAGCACCAATAATTAAGCTTGAGAGATCGAATAATAACCTGTTGGCGAACTGCCGCAAGTATTTCTGCATCAACATGACGAATCTCATTCCGGACCTTCTGCATCATAGGCTCTACACCTGATAAAGACGCTTCTGCAGTTTTCAAAGAAACAAATTCTACAAAATTACAAGAAACCAAATTTTGGGATTCATGGGTATACTAGAAATGGCAGATATTTTTGGCAATAATGAAATTTTAAATTCAATTAATGGAAATCAACAGAATTTTATCCACCCATATAATGTGTGCTCACAGGAATTTACAACTTAAACTTCTTTGTGCTCTAAAAAGGTAAAATGACAAGAAGATAATAAACAAGGCCCTCTGACAGTACCTATTACCAGTCTAAACTATTAAAAAGGCCATGCAAATATTTTTGCTGCAGCAGCCTCCAATGAAGAAAAGCAACGTCTGCAGAAATTTCCATAATCTTACTTGTAGTTACAAATCCTTTGATAACAGGATCAGCAATAATCATATCTTGGAAAGGAATAATAAATATGAAGGAAACTTGACCCTGCATTTATTTATAAAGTCTTCCACATACCAAACAAATCATATGTTTCCATTTTACTCAAATATTATTTAAGTAGAGAGTTAATAACCCATTGTATACTAACCTGATAGGCATAATTCTGAAAGACCACTCAGAACTTTATCATTAATGTTATGAACCCAAACAGAAAAACTCCTGATATACTGAAAGTCTGAAACATAACAGCTCATATCTAAAAATCTTGAACTTCTGACAATAGTGATATGAATTTCTCAGAAAGGCAACTTGAGTTGGGGAAAGGGAAAACTGAACCGAACAGGAAGCTGAAAGAGGAATTGTTGGAAAACTTATGCTAACCAGAAAGAAAACAAATTAACATCCACTTAAATATAAAAATCCTAGGGTAACCCTAGATCTTAAGTATTCACTTTGGAAATAAAAATCTGAAATTAGAAACTACAGAAAGCTAAATAATACTCGAGATTTCTAAAACTGGAAAAAAACAGAACTTTAGCATTTGTTTGCAACTATATCTGAAAAGTGCATAGAAAGAAGAGAACTAATCTGAGAAGGTGTGAATGTCAACTGAGGCCAAATGGTCCCCTAGAGAAGTACAGACATTGCACTTGGGCAAACAAATCCTATAGAATGTACAAACAACTTCAATCTGAAAGCATAAAGTAAATCCTAGAGCCTAAAGGTCCTATTTTTAACTACTTCCCTTTTATGACTTGTTCACTTTATGCATGTGGAATAATTATTTTCTACATAAAAGTTCTTAACTAGCAAAAATTAAAAAGTATAATTTCTTCATAATTACGTTAATTAAAGAGAGCATCACTGACATAAAACTTTGGTAACTATCAGAAAGAAAAAATGCCATCCATTTTCCAATGGCCTCGCTAACTCAAGCACATCATTTTTTACGACATAACAGTCCCAAGTCCTTGAATTGATTTACCCTCAAATTAATTGCACTGCTAGATGTTACAGTATATCTGAGCCTTCCCATGCCATGTCTTTCAAGTGCAGATCCTTCCATTTGATGAGGTTATCTGTTGGTACCTTATTCCTCAATTTCTTTTCTTTGGTAGCCAAAATGATTTCTGGAACCATAATAACATGTCCTTCATCATCTAGAGGTGAAAAGCCATCTAATGTTTTAACTTTTTAAAATTTTGTCCAACTCCCTTCTTCAAGAGTGAGAGATATGGATGGTAATGTGCATTCGAGTTTATGTGGGTAGTTCAGAAGTGTATACAACCTTTCCTGCTTGTGCCACTATCTTATTAGGCCCATACAACTGAGGCTACAGTTTTACTGCTCCATTCCTTTAAAGGACTAAGAAAATTTAATAGCCTGTCTCAAATTCTCTCTCAACTTGATTTTACTCATGTTGAGATTCCATTCTATTTTAGGTCACTTTGAGATTCCCCTTTAATTGCTTTAAGATATGTTCCCTATCTCCAAGGAAGCCACAAAAAGCTAGCACTTAACTGTCTTCAATGGACTTGTTATACTCAAATTTTAGTATGCAAAACTTCTACTTTTTTGGGAAAGAATATCATCTTGTCTGCGCTTGCAACATTTCATCATGTTTTAAGTTCTAACAGTTATTATGAGTCCTCCTGATCCTTTTTCTATAATCAATGCAGAGTCTTTCTTAAACATTTCCTAAGTCCTAATCAAGCTTCTGAACATTTCTCATGGTGCTCGATCAATGACAAAATTTCAGCTAGACTACAAAGACCTTTTTGTAAGCTGCAGTTTGACATTAGAAATCAGATATTTGAGCAGCTGTTTTTGATGAGTGGTGATCAGTCAATGATAGAAAACCTTCCGTTAGACTATTAAGTCCGTTCCATAGTGTTAAATAATGATTATATTTCTTTCAGATTTGATATATCTAAGGCTTTTATATTTTCAGAATATGATTCTTACAATCACTGTACTTTCTTGCAGATTATAATCAGAATATTGAACTTGATAAATCTGAAATTGATGCCAAATCAATATTGAAAAATACTGATCATGAATTCACAAGTCTGAATTTTCCTTAATGGTATTCGATCTACAAGAGCATAACATTTTTTGATTTCAATGTCTCCTATTGTGGATCAGATCTGCATTAAATATATAAGGAAGAGACACATACCATGAGCGGACATGTCTCCACAAAGTGGAGGAATGTCCGTTCATGAGATGTCTCCTAACTAAACACCTAATCTCTAATCGGGGTTTGTTTCTTAATAAACATAAATGCTTACCAAGTTCAATCTGTATTTATCTTGCACAAATAAATAATATCCAATCTGGAAATGATCACCGATAATGATGCTCGATCGGGATCCTATATGAAACATGAATATATATACAATTAAATATATATGTGTGTATACATATGTCAGTACATACTGACATATATATACACACACATATTATCAAATCAATCATCATTTCTATATCTGACCGAAGCTACCATATTTCAACACATAGGCTGCAGTTCGACTTCAGAAAACAGATACTTGAGCATCTATTTTGGTGAACAAGGTAGAGATGGGTGAAGAAGCAAGGGTGAAGATTGGTAGTTGATTAGCAATGAGGGATCACGATTGTAGGTGAGCATGGACCTGACCCAGATCTTTAATCTTTTCTGCTGCAGCTGCCTCTGCTTCTGCAACTTCTTTAGTGTGGCTTTAATCCAAAATGTATTAGGTGGCAGTTAGTTTATAGCTATGGTTCAGTGGTAGAAATGCGTTGAATGTAATATAAAATATCATATTTAGATCGTTTTGCTGCTTCTATGTGATGCCATTAACAGCTTGTTATATAATTGCTTGTTTGAGTGTTTCACTTTCAACCTTAACTTGTGGGCCATCAGAAAAGAAAATTTCCTGAATCCTTGAGTGGAAATTTTGAATTTTACATACAAGAGTGACAAATGAATTAGGTTGGTAAAATCTAATTGTGGGTAGGCCCACTATCAATCAAAACAGTCACTCGCTGCCCCTGTATGACTCCTTTGACTCGAAATGAATGATACCTTGGTGCTCCTAATAGGGCTGCAAGTGTTCCTCCTAGATGCCCCTCCTCTTTAGATTCATGCTCTTCTTCAATCACAGCTAGTTCTGGATCAGCAACTTCTTCTTCAGAGTCCTCATCAGAAACTACCTCAATGTAATGTATATGACCCTTCCCTAAACAACGATGACCTGGCTGCCATGGCTTCCTACAATCGAAACGTAACTTCTTCCTTCGGAGCTCATTCTTAGATATGTCTGATTGGTTAGGTTTGGGTGGTACCATCCTTGGAGGAGGAATCTCTCTTTGAGGAAACTTTTTGGTCACAACGGGAGGTGCCTTGTTGGAGTATGATCTGCCCTTAGTTGTTGAGTCTTCCAAATTCAAAGCTCTCCTAATGGCATCTTGAAGTGAGCTAGGATCAAATGCCTTCACCAAACCTTTGAGGGGTTCGGAAAAGCCTTCAACAAAGAGGACTATGAGTCTTCATTCCGTCACATTTGGAACCATCACTGCCAATCTCTCAAACTCAGCAAGATAGTTCTCCACTTTACCTTCTTGCCTTAGCTGTGCTAATTCCCAAAAATGAATTTTTGGATCCTTCCTATCAAAGCTCTTTGTCAACCTCTAACTGAATTCTTCCAATGTTTTCATGGAGTCGTGGCCTTGTGTTACCATACCATGATAACACCATTCATGGGCAAAACCTTCAAGATGTAAGGTTGCAAATTTGATGGCTTCCCCTTCATACATTGGATTCAAAGAGAAATATGTGTCTAATTTTTGCAACCAAGCCCTTGCCAATGAACTCCCAAATCCATCAAAAACTGGAATGGTGATCTTACCCAAGCGATGTCGGATGTCTTTCCTACCTTCATACCTTCTCCTCCTATGCCCTCTTCTCATTTTCATTTCATGAAATTCTATGAAGGTCATATCTCTACGAATGGCTGCACTTAAAGCATGATATTCGTTGTGCAATATGGCAGTATCATCCAAGAATTTTCAAGAATTTGGCTGCACTTAAATGATTTTCAAGGACAAATACGCGATAATATCATCCGGTGTGGCGCCTCACAATGGCGCCTTCCAATGGCCCGACGGTAGTTCAAATGCTTGGAAGATCTAGGAAATGAGATTGACGTTGAGACCCACAAGGTTCACTAATGATGGGATGCGTTGCTAACCGCAGAGGATGAACTTGTGTATTGAGTAAGGCGAGAGCCAAAGGCTCTGCCGTTTAATGAATATCGCCCTTTGTAACGTCGTTGGAAAGTCTGGAGTCACTGAAAATAGATTAGCTTTATGAGACTTAATGGAACGGTAGCAAGAAACACGAATGTCGGGGCGAGGATTTCGTCTCACCTAGGTGTGAGCAGTAGAGGGCTACGTCTCAACTTACCACGGATCCTTTGTCCATTTGTGAATCGATAATCTCCAGTAAAGAAATGAACCAAAATATATACCAGATCAGGGGTGCCTTCCCAAATGGGTCGACTGCAAGAAATATTTATATTTAAATATTATTATTAATCATTTAATTTATATTATTATTTAATATTATTTTAAAATTTCAAATTTAAGTTAGTGTTTAAAAACACTTTTTCCCGCCACATGACTTGAGGACTCCTTAAGGTGCGGGCACATGACAAAATATTTGAGAGACGAAACCATACTATCGCAGAGATGGCCTGATGTATGATGGAGAACAAGAATTTTCCAAAGAAATTTTGGGCTGAGGCAATATATACTACAATTTATTTACTCAATAGGCCTCACACACAAGCATTGAAACATCAAACCCCGAACGAAGCATGGTTTGGGAGGAAACTGACAGTCATCTTAAGGTTTTTGGTTCTAATGCATATGTCTAGATTACAAACGAAAACCAAACCAAACTAGATCCTAGGAGTAAGAAATTGATACTTATAGGGTACAATGACAATCATAAGGCCTACAGGTTGATTGATGTTGACACTAACCACTTGACTTTCAGTAGAGATGTTGTGATTGATGAGGAAGCAAGGCCTTTTCCGACATCTTCTGAGATCCAAATTATCAATAACCAACCTATTCTTGCTAAGGATTCAGGTATTCAACTTCAAGAAGCTCCACCCGAAGGGGGGGATTCAGACACATGGAAATAGACCTGGTTTTTATTGATGATAACCTAGATCAACATCCAGATGACACAAAAATAGGAAGTCCAAGTCATGAAGACCACACTGATTTGAATGAAGGGGTTTCTACAAAGAGACCTAAGTGGTGGGAAAAACTCATTGGTGGTGTTTGAGATGACGAAATGGTCGAGGGTTGATCATCCAAAGGCAAGAGCAAGTAGAACATAGCTAACTTTCCTCTTATAGCCAATATTCAAGGAGTGTATGAGCCACAAGTATTTGTCGAGGCAAAAGATAAACTTGAATGGCAAAAGGCCATGAAAAACAAACATCAAAGTCTTATGAAGAATGAGACTTGGGATCTATAATGTCCCCATTTTTTATGTCCTCTTTTGGATTAGTCTAGTTCTGACACACTTACTATTTTTGGTAAGTGTTATTTTTAGTAATTGGTCCGGCAGGCAGAGCAGTGTGGCTTTCCTATTTGGGCAATGTGTGGAAGTTGTCCAATGAGATTTAATGCCTTGTGTCAGTTCTTACTGTGGGGTTTTTCCATGTTTCAGGTGTGGCTTTCGATTTTTAGCAGGGGACCAGTCCAGTGGCTTACTGTCTACAATGAGCTCATTGGCGCATCAGTTATCTTTCCAACTTGTGTCTTTGATGTTTTTACTATGTTTAGTACTTGCTAAAAATAGTAAGTCTATTTTTAGAAGCTAGACCTGGTCAAACTACTCCTCAGCAGCATTATTTCAGTTGAGGCTCTTGGGTGCTAAGGTTGGAATATTTAAACATTTGCTTTCCTCTTCAAAAATGAATTAAAATAAAGTTGCTTTATAATTTAAAGTTGAGGGTTGGAGGGGACACTAAAAAGTACCTTGGTGCCTAAGTGATAACTTTAAGTCATTTTAGAAGGCTACAAAAGTGCAAATAGTTTCCTTATGAGCAGACCCCTTGGCCTAATTGCACAACGTTGTTTTAAAAGAGGGGCTATGTTTTTCAAATGGATGCCTAGAAAAGAAATTTATTTATCATTTTTAAAGGCTAATGTTACGCCTCCTAAGGTGGGATGCCTAGTTTGGGCTAAAAGTCAATTTTAAATTGAAAAACAAAAGTGGAATTTTGGAGGCAAAAAGTTGGATGCCTCACTTGGGGTAATTTCATGACATTTCATTAAGTGAAATGAGAGGGAAACGTATTCAAACTCAAATGCAAGTTGCCCTAATCCTTCCCTCACTTTATAGATTTGAGTTTTGGCTCTCATTTGGTTATGTTGATTTTGGTTGCATAAGGAGATGCCGTTGGATTTAGTCCAGAAGGTCTGAAAGTGAGTGTTGAGGACGAAAACCCTTGACATCTTGGACTGGTTTCAGTAGTGCAAGACCTGCCCAAGCCAATGAAGGTGTGGTTCTATCCAGGGATCACATTCTGAGCTTCAAAGTTACATTTTCCATCATCAGAATGAAGATTTTCGTGTATTTTTTATGTGAGATCAGTTTGGTTTTGGTTTGTGATTGCAAATCTCTTTTTGGCATGGATTTCAAAGAGTTTGGGAGTAGTTTTATCATTTTTTGGGTACTTTAGCATCTAGACCTGAAGCTGGTTATTTACTCATATCTTCCAAACAGGTTAAGGTTTCAACGCAGGTATTGGTTCTTTTGATTGCTCTCATCTAGGCACCAACATCAAGCATTGGTTTGCATTTTTTGGAGGTGTATTGGAATTACTAGAGCAAGTCAACCTCTTCAGCCTAGCGCCTAGTAGTGGGTATTTTCCAGATTGTGTTTGCTGATGTATAAACCAATCTGAGCTCTTTGGGAGGACTGAAATCGCTGTTTCTTGGCGTTAGAGAGTGGAAGGTTAGCTAATAACCTCAGAGGCTCTGTTTATTGCAAGTTGGAGATACCTTGGTGGGCTGTTACAATCATTTCCAGGTCTGAAAATGTTCACTACTGAGTTCTGATAAATGTTTGTTAAATCAGAAAATTTCTGTTATGATAATAGAAAAGAATATGATGAGTTCTTCCATTGTTCTAGCAAGTTCACTTTAAATTTCAGTGCACTATGTTATTTACTTTATTTGCAAGCTCAAACATGAATGGCACATGAAACTCAATGCAAAATATCTCAAACAAAGCACAAACAGCAAGAAAGAAAACAGAAAAAAAAATTGGGGTCTTATATTATAGGATCTTTCAAATCTTCCACTAGGGAAGAAAGTACAAGGTCAAGTACAAAGAAACATTTAACAAGTACAAAGCTAGGTTGGTTGCTAAAGGGTTCTCACAGAGAGAGGGCATTGACTACAAGGAGACCTTTGCTCCTACAACAAAGATGAGCACCATCTGATTGGTTTTAGCCATAGCAGCTCAATTTGGCTAACGGTCCACCAAATGGACATAAAAAGTGCCTTCCTCAATGGAGACTTGGACAAATAAGTGTACATGACTCAAACCCAAGGATTTCAGGTTGAAGGGAAGGAGTATCTTGTATGCAAATTGAAGAAAACTCTATATGGCCTGAAGAAAGCACCCAAGGCATGGTACATCAAAATCAACAAGTATTTGTTTGAACAAGGATTTCAGCAAAGTCCTTCGGATGCCAATCTATACATCAAAAGTATGGGTAATGATCTCATTTGTCTCATCATATATGTGGATGATATCATTATTACAGGTAGCGAGGCAAGTGCTATTGAACAAATCAAATCTGTTATCAATAAACTTTTGACATGACCAATTTAGGCCTCCTACATTACTGTCTAGGTGTAGAAGTTTAGCAAACAAGTGGCAGTATTTTTATCTCTCAATCCAAATATGCCAGGAATTTGCTTGACAAATTGCAAAATTTCATTCAACACCTATGGAGAAAGGGCTAAAACTTCTAGCCAAAACTAACTCAAAGGTAGTTAATGAGTTAGCATACAAGCAACTAGAGGGCAGCCTTATATATCTTACAGCCACTAGACCTGATTTGAGCTATACTGTGAATTTCATTTTTAGATTCATGACAATGCCTAATGTAGAACATTAGACTGCAATGAAGAGGGTGTTGAGATATGTGAAAGGGACACTTGACTTTGGCATTTTGTATAGCAGAAGTAAAGATCCTAGGCTGGTTGGCTTCATAGATTCAGATTGGATAGGTTCTATTGATGACAAGAAATCTACTTTTGAATATATTTTCAATCTTGGTACAGGTACAATCACATGGACCAGCAGGAAGCAATAGGCAGTAGCTCTCTCCTCGACTGAAGCAAAATATCGAGGAACACTAAAAGCAACATGTGAGGCAGTATGGCTCAGAAGGATGCTTCCAGACATGAAGATGCCTCAAGCAAACCTTCACCCTTGTTTTGTGACAATCAAGGGGTACTAAAGTTTGCCAAGAATCCAGTCTTCCATGAGCGTACCAAACATGTGGAGCTTCATTGTCATTTCATTAGGCAACTTGTAGAAGATGGATCGGTTATATTGTAGTTTTGTATTTCTAAAGATCAAACTGCAGACATCCTTACCAAGCCTTTGGGTCTTGACAAATTTGTAAAGTTTTGGGATAAGCTTGGTGTAGTTAGTAAAATGACCATTGAGGGAGTGTATTAAAGTAATGTTTTATATTGTAATGGTCAATTAGCTTTTAGGGTAGACTTTAGAAATCTTCTTTAATTAAGTCATGTTGACTTTAATATTTTTCCTTTGTAGATAAGATATTTGTCATCCTTATCCTTTGTAGATAAGATTTACCTTTTTTGCTTTATGAGTTGTCAATCTTATCCTATGAGTTGTCATCCTTATCATTTGTGGATAAGATATTTGTCATCCTTGTCCTCTATGGATAAGATATTTGTAATCCTATATAAGGATGCTTTTGCTCCTTATTTCTTAGCATATTTTTATGCAATCTTTGTTAACTTTTTATGCGTTGTTTGGGGTGAATTTTGTTCAAATGAATTCACGGACTTTTGTGCTAAACATGATATCAAACATCAATTCACCACACCCTACACTCCACAACAGAATGAAGTTGTTGAGAGAATGAACCATACTATTACGAAAATGGTTTGGTGTATGTTGGAGAACAACAGTGTTCCCAAGAAGTTTTGGGCTGAGGTTGTTTACACAATTGTTTATCTTCTCAACAAGTCTCTGACACAAGTAATTAAGGAGAAGACCCCAAAGAAAGCATGATCTAGGAGGAAAACAAAGGTGAGCCATCTAAAGATTTATGATTCTATTGCATATGTCTGGATTCCATAAGCAAAGAGAACAAAATTGGACTCCAAGAGTCAAAAGTTAATGATTACAAGGTACAATGACAATCATAAGTCATATAGGCTGATTGATGTGGACACTGACCGCTTGACATTCATGGGGAGTGGTTGATGAAGAAGTTGGGCCTTTTCAGCTCTCTTTTGACATCAAGAGTACTAAAGATCAATCTCTAAAGGTTAAAGATTTGGGTGTCCAACTTCTATTAGCTATTCCTGAAGGGGGGGACTTTGATGATTCTGAACATGTGGAATCTCCCAAGCAAATACCAATACCAGTACCAGATGATTTTCTTCAAGAAAACCTTGATCAGCATCCAAATGATATAGTACCAGCCAGCCCAAGTCATGATGACCACGTTGATTTGGACGGAGAGGGTTCTACAAAGAGACCTAAGTGGTGGGAAAAACTCATTGGTGATGTTTGGGATAATGAAATGGTTGAGGGTCGATCATTCAAAGGCAAGAGCAAGCATAACACAATTAACTTCACTCTTACGGCCACTCTTCAGGGAGTTTATGAGCCCCAAGATCTTGCAGAGGCAAAAAGTAAACCTGAATAGCAAAAGGGCATGGAAACCGAAAATCAAAGTCTTATGAAAAATAAGACTTGGGTTCTTTTAGATCTTCCACCAGGGAAGAAACCCATTGGCTGCAAATAGGTGTACAAAGTTGATGGTACACTTGACAAGTACAAAGTATAGTTGGTGGCTAAAGGATTCTCACAACGAGAAGGTATTCACTATGAGGAGATATTTGCTCCAACAACAAAGATGAGCACCATTTGGTTAGTTCTACCATGGCAGCACAGCTTGGCTAGAAATTCCATCAAATGAATGTGAAGAGTGTCTTTCTAAAAGATGACTTGGAAGAAGTGTACATGACATAGTGTAATGTTACCATTTTGGGATTACCCTTGATTTTGCCCTAGTATCGCCAGTTCAATTGAAACAAGAGGTATAATATAGTAAGAATTTGAACTTTACCATGCGCTTGGCTAAAACCCTAGAATAGGTCTTGCAATCATGTTAGATAACATATAATTCTACCAATGCTTCAATAAGAGTTAGGGTACATATAATGCATATATATTATCAATTATTTCAATCCATTTGGATAAATCATTTAAGAAACCAAGAATCAATAGTGCTATTCCCATAGTCCACCATGATGGGATTGGAGAGGAAGCATGTTAGGTGCCCTAACTTCACCACAACACATCACCGTAACACAATTTGTTGTCCTGGGAAAATCCCTTGTAGTGAAAACTCCAGCTAAAGGCAAAGCTGCTGCTTTTCTTCGATCATCAATTACAAATTACTAGAACAGGCTCTGCCATGAATCATCCTAAGACCACATTGACCAAGAACACTCCTACAATCACCTACACTATCTTGCTCAAAGATATACACTTCTTGGACTGAAAAATTATGTTGAATACTCACGAGAATCCTGCTACAGATATAGACACCATCAATATGCCCAAACATCATGCCTACAAATGGATGACAGAAGAGGAGTCAATGATATGTTTTGATATCCTCCTATATTCACCCTGTGCAAAAAGGTTTAGGAAGACAATGATTATACAACCACTCTGACCCTGATTGCTGAAGAGGATGGCTCCAAGTACAGCAAATTCAAAAAATAAACCATAATTGTGCTTTTGAATATAGATTCAAACTCTACTGTCTTGTTCTTCTTTTCAGTTCTAAAATTAATTTTCAACTTGCTTGGTATAGGGTAATGCAGCCCTGTCACTCCCACATTAGTTTTTGTTGATTAACCTTGAACATTTTATTTCCAATTCCTCAGAAGACTAGGTTTTGAAAATTTCTGTGCATTGCCACATATCTAAAAGGTTGCCTGGAGTCCTGGACATTTGTTGAGCTAGGTATGAACCTTTTCAAAAAAATTAATGGAGTGACTGATTTGTAAATATGGATTTGATTTGAATTTTTTATGACAGATGGGGGACCCTGTTAAAGCCCCATGTATACATCAAAAAAAAGAAGTCCCCACTAATTTACTGTCCTATTTAGGTTTTACTTAATTGCAAATCTTGGAAAACATATCTCCTAGTTATAAGTTATATGAACATATATGTCTTATATAAATAATGGAGATGCCTTAGCACATCGTACTTTAAACTATAGAAAACCTTATATTGATTGAAACTGGAATGGTTGATGTTTTAAGAAACATAATCTGGAACTAAGGGCAATCCTGATTCCTATTATCAAAATACACTAAATTAAGTTCTTTTCTTTTCACTTAAAATCTAAACCTGGTTTCATGAGTGCACTTGAAATTTTTCCCTAACTTGAATGTATTTTGCATTTAATGATCTTTTAAAACTTGAATAATGAAATATATTATTATTATATATGAAAATACTTGACAAAAGCCACAGAACTAACCTGTAGGAAATATTTGATTTATATACTCCAAAGTACTAGACTTATCCATCATTAGCGTGATTGTCCTTCAACTTCACAATGTCAATCTAGATACCTATCAATCAAAGCAGTAAAGCATATTACAGGCTTGATAATTTAAAAACCGAATAGGAAAAAACAATCAATGAATGTAAACTGGGCAGTAGATTGTCCAAAGTTTCAGTAATCCAAGGACAAAAAAAAAAATTCGGCGTGTTCTTATAATAACCTTGTTATAGTTCAAAATTCCTTTTCCAAATATATGAGCATTTCTTCAATTGGAATCTACAAAAAAGGTTACAGTTGATAGAGGAAGAGCATCCCATGCTCATAATTAAGTAACAAAGGCATCTATGACAACAAAAAGATGCTTTTATAGGCCATTTTATCAACAGGTTAGACAATTTTTTCAATTCTTCTGAGTAAGTTTTTTTTTCTAATTGAACGCTTTAAGTGAGTAACTTTAACATCCTTCGAGAAACTAATTTTGGTGATTTGTTTCCCCAGTCATTGTAGCTTGATTACTCCAGACATAATGAAAAATGGCATCAAATTATTAAAAGTTTATGTAGCTTGGACAAAATGTATATGAACATGCTTCAATCCAAGATGTATTGAAGCTAAGTTTTTGCAAAGGATAATTGGATCAAGTGTATAACAGGTAAAAACAAGAAATTTTCTCAATACTTCCGATGAACTGTGCTTTCTTTTAATCTGACATTTGGAGTAAGCTACATTATTCACCCTCCATGAAACTATTTTTGGAAATTCCTTTGCAGAGTCATTGTAGCCTGATTACATGTAAACTGCCATCAAACTGTAATAAGTTGGAAACAAGAAAATAGATATTTATATATGTGCTTCAACACAAGATGTATTGAAGCAATAAAATTGCAAAAGATGACTGGATTAAGCATACAATAGTTTTACAGATGAATTTTCGAAATACAAAACAAAATTAATCAATGAACATTGCAAAAGGCAGATTTTAATGATTTACTTCCACATCCATGAAAAGACATCTCCATGCACCATGTAAGATTAGGTGAATTTATGTCAACCAATGAAAAAGTAACCCTGACTGGGACATTAACCTGCAGAAAAAGAATTTGTATCATTATTTTGACCAGCTGTAAAAATGAATTGTACCCCCAGCTAGAGATTAATACATAAAAAACCCATCTCTTAGTTTATGCGGTTATAATTATGAGTTAACATGCCACTTGTTGGCATCCAGTTTCATTATGTCCAATTTTTCTTGAGTCACAGCCCCCTTATGCATTTTGACCTTATTTAGCCCATCATTTATAACCAATCTGAGAAATATTTGAGTGGGTCTCCCTTGGTCAAGTTTGCATAAGTGTTATTCTCCATCATCCCCCATGTGCCTATCATGTGTTGGAAATTGCAAAAGTTTCAAAGAATTCTAAGTGTGAAGATTTTCTATTCAAATTCCAAAGACTGCTAAATATCAAAGTTTTTGAGTTTCCCATCCTAGCATACTTTTCCCTCAACCCCCACTCTTTCCCTTGTCCCTGTTGGAATTTAGGACTTTCTCTTACCGGTATGCTTTTCCCCAAACCCATGCATTGCAACACTTTACACTAAGTTACCTTTCCTTTCGGAGTTGCGGTCTTATCCACACCCCTTGTAGCATAAGGTATGGCATATCCCCAATCCTTGATTCTTGATCCTTTTTAGTGTGTATCTTTCAGATTCGTAGTTTCGGGCATCCTTTTATGTTACACCCCAAAATTTGTATAGTTACTATTTTAGTAATGCTTAGAGCATTTTGATTGTAAGGAAGGTTTTGAATAAATAAAATGTGTTGAACCTTGTTATCAATTTGAGAATCTTTTTACATGTTATGATTGGCTCATTCTGTATTCTTGATTGATGTTATTCTTGGATAAAGCAATGCATCAAGGAGAGTAATTAGTCTTGTTTTATATTTGATTTATATTTACTGCAAATGTTATGAGCAAGTAACTGTCATGGTTTTGTGCCAACGGATGCAGGAACAGGAACTATTCCTCCAGGCGGAGGGGAGACATCACTCGGGAGAGGGGCTTGGTCAGCTAATCGGTAAAGTTGATCATATGAGCATACACACACTTCACTGAGGGTTTTGGGAACTGAGTCAGATTGAGTTGTCTTAATAAGTCATCCTTAGGCTTAGGAGTTTTGGATTACTTCTTTATGCTTTATGAGTGGTGTTACTTGTTGGCTGACTTACTGTTCTGTGAGCCTTGAATGTGAAATGTGAACTGATAAGTGTGGTATAGACAGGATGTATATGCATATACATGTACCACTCATATGTATGTAACAACATGTATGACATGTCGATACAGATGTATGATGGGCAATTATTATGCCATACACATGTGTCGACATGGCATACATATGGATACGTATACATGGCTGGTACACCTATAAACATATGCACACTAGCTATAATGTTGTTATAACGTTATATTGATGCCTAGAATTTACAGTTAAACGTATATATACATGTTTGTACAAACACGTGTATTAAGGGTATGCTGACTGGCCCATAATACACATATTTGGATAATTAAATACAAATATGTATAGATATATTTAAATGTAAATTGATGAATGTGTTTATATATATATTTAATATAAACACTGTTATAGTTTTACCTGGAATAAAATATATAGATATATCTATAGTAATATTTAAATATTATATAAATATATACATATATTTAAATACGGTAAATAAAACTATAATAGGATATATATTTAATATAATGAAAAATATAAATATAATATCTTGTTTATATTTTAAATAAAGATTACCTTGGAAAATAATTAAATTTGACTTGTATAGTCATATGGCAAATAAAATGCATTTACCATAAGTAAAGAAAGTATTTTCGACTTCCATAGTCTATTGGGGAAATACGTTTGAAGATGCCATGAATAATTTAAATGATATACATTATAAACTTTTGAAAGGTTTAAGCAAATACGTTTTTAAACCTTGAGTTTGCTGGAAATCGCGAATTTTCTTCATTATGGAAAAACGCGAACTGTGAAATGGTGCAAACTATAAATGCTGAGATTGAATGGAAGTTCGGAATAAGGTAAACCGCGCAGCTCCTCACGCCAAAAGACCAGGTCATATGCAGCAATGTCACCATTCTGGAGATGCGAATGGAGGGGCGAAATGAAAGTCAGATGGCTGCGTTTTTGCCTTGACATTTTCTTACCTGGATTTAATCCGCCATTGTTGGGCGCCTATGAAGAGTAACACCTGTAGGTGTTTGTCATTCGTAATTTGCCATGTGAGAGTTGAAACATTCTTCATAAATTAGGTCGAATCATCTTCCTTTTTGCTAAGTATCATGCTAGATTACTGCCACTGCATAATTTGACATTTTCAATAAAGAAAGGTGTCGAATTCTCATGCCTAAAATGTAGTAAGCATGAGAATTCGAAACCTATAAATATAGGAGTTTTTCTCATTGTGATACACACGAATTTCCTATTTGTTTTTGCTTAAAAACGAATTCCTTTTGAGAGCCATATTTTGACATTGTTGTAGAAGCATTTTGAGAGCCATATTTTGACATTGTTGTAGAAGCATTTGTTGGATAACCATACTCTGTCATTGCTGTAGAAGCATTTGCTTGAGAGCCATATTTTGTCATTGTTGTATAGCATTTGTTGGAGAGCCAACTTGCATATATCCCATCACCATTTCTGAGAGACTGGTATTTATATGCTGCAAGCATAAAATACAAAACCAGTAATAGAAACCAGAATTGAGAGGAGTGAAACTAAAGAAGGAAGAGAAGTAGCTGCAGACTGGAATCATTTACGGCAAGGAAACAGGCATGTGAAATGTATTTGATTAATTGTGTATGTTAATTGATATGCTTGAATTAGAATTTGCTTTGAGAAAGGAAGTAAAATAGGAAAGCACTCGAAGAAATTCTGTTGGAATAGAATAGCTTGTTGTTATGAAATAACTTAGGGAAAGCTTGTTTGTGAAAGGTGAAAGGAATGCTGATTTGTGAAAAGGGTAACTTGTTATTAGGAAATACTTAATATCATTGAGAAAGCTTGTTTTTAAGTAAATAGCTTGATTTCATTAGAATAGCTAAATTCTTGGGATAGACTTGTTTATAAAAAGGAAAACTCGTTTATAAGGGGAAAAGCCTGTTTACAGCTTGTTATGGAAGAATAGATAGTCCATGTTATAAAGGGAATGTTTGAAATGAATCTACTTGAATACTGCTTGAGTTCCTTATATAAAGGAAAAGAGGAACTAGTTATTAAATACTAGGTCGAGGATGGAACCAGTACCAAGGTAGTCTAAAGCTTTAAAGTTAATAGGTTAACTAGGAAAAGCTAAGTACTCCATGGATAAAGGATTCCATGTTAGGAGTTACCCGAGGGACCCCTTGTTGACTATATTCCAATTCCTGATTAAGTAGATGATGTAGGGAGTCTAGGGTGATTGACTACCCACGGAAAGGACTCAGCCTACGCGTAGGATAAGACAGCCTTAAGTCAAACTGAACCTGACTTAGTGCAAATGATAGATGACTGTCAGTTTAAATATTGCCGAAACACTTTGGCCAAAGTAGTGTAGTACACCTACATCCACTTAGACTGTGAGACGATTACACTGTCAGTTCACAGTAGTCCAAAATACATACTAGATTGAGATTGTGAGGGCACAAGGATTTAGTTATGTAGGATTACACACTATGCTCAGTTGGTCATACAGAACCGGTTACCCAACCAATCTCTTCGTAGAAGGGAGGGCCGTCTACTTAACAGTAAATGTGCGGGGGACTACAATATAAGTCCGTGGTTGGCGAAAAAGCACCTGAATGATGTTTCTCCTCCACAGTAGACTTCTGATGAACCAAGGTTTGAAAGGGAAGAACCTGGATAATCTTATACCTATTTGCTCAAAAACTTCCGAGCTATGATTGAAACTTGTAAGATTCTTACTTTGTTATTTATTTGAAAGAAAAGTAATTATGAAATGCGTACTCTGTTATTTACTTGGAAAAGAGAACAATGATGTATTGTGTCAATTATTTCTTTATGATGAAATGTTGTACTAGAATGAAAAGAAAAGTTTATTTACTTTGTCATTATAAATGTCTTTCCTTGTATCTTATTAGTGAAAGTAGAAAATTTTTGTTTACCTGGTTTGGGGGTTGTTACATTTTACTTGAATATCTTATTACATTGATTCCTTTGTATCCCTAATCCCCAACTCCAAATAATTTCCTACATAAATTCTTTAGAGTCAAAGTTGCAACAATAATTCTAATGTGGTACTTTTGGCATGGGTTATAAAGAATCCTCAAACATTTCCCACTATGTTACCTTATCAGGTTCACGAGTTCGTACCTATCTTTATTTGCATGCCTTATGGGATGAATCCCTTGGTATCCACGACTCCCGATTATTTCCTTCGCTTATCTTTTCAACATCACTAATGCGAAGATACCTTTATTTTGTGGAATCTAAGCTCACCTTATGCACAACATTCAAAACCTATAATTCATCCTCGATTCCGAAAGTGATAGGGTAACCAACAAAGCACTATATATGCCAAATTTTTTTCCAAAAAAAGGTCGATCATTTCATGTATCTACACCACTGCACATGTGAAGGAGCTTCTAGGGTTTCAACTCCTGAATTTCCAATCACCATTAGAGCAACATTTTTTGTAAATTACACAAGAAGGCTAATATTATGAGGATTCATGTAACTGAAGGCCTCCATGGCTCCATTTGTGTATCTTCTAAGAAATTCTAGCTTAGGGTTTCCTCTTGCCACATGTGTTGGTATGAATGTAATAAATATTTGATGAATGTCGGAACATTCTAAGACATTGCAAGCTTTGTAATGATCATTTATTTATTGCATATGGATTTCTACAATTTGGGTATGGTTTACAAAGTATGTTAATTTGTCTGATATCATATTTGTGTTGTGTGTATATGCAAAACCCTATAACCCAATGGATTAGGCATTGGTCCTAGAAGAAATGATCCACCATATACCTAAATTGGAAACATCATTCACCAGTAGATTAAGAGTAGGAAGTAGTTTGTATGTACTTCATGATTCATCATTATAACCAAGGAAAACATCCTCAACAATCCTTTAACTGTTATCATCCTAGAGAGTCATGTTGTGCATACCCATATCCTATCATTATGCAATGATGTACTTATCAGCTTAATAGAGGTTATAGCAGCAAGTTAGTCCTTGGTCTAATGACAACTTTTGAAGTCAAGTGTACATTGAGTATTACTGCAGTAGTTTATCCATTTATATATTTTCAATTGTATTTAATCCTATTCAAAATACCTCTAGGGAAGCCCCCTGGGTCTAGCTGAGCTTGAAGTCGAAGGAGGTCTTACCTACCTTTGCAAATTGGTCCAAAGATGTCTTATCTTGTTTTGGTAAAATCTTGATGTATTAAAAAAAAGAGAGAGACAAAGTCTCTTTATAAAGATTTTACAATACAAACTTTCTAAGAATATAGATGTTTCTAAAATAAACTGAAGCGAACAAAAGAATAGAAACAATCCTAATCTAATATTTTACAATATTGACCATTACTAAACTATCTAAATATTAATTTAATACCCTCCCTTAATGATCAATCTATCAACTACACCAAGGTGCCCCCTAAATTTGACAAACTTATCTAGGCTTAGAGACTTGGTGAGAATATATGCAATATGATCCTTTGTTGGAACATACTGCAACACAACGAATCCATCTTCGACAAGCTGGCAAATGAAATGACAATGAAGTTCAGCATGCTTGGTCCTTATATGGAAGACTAGATTTTTGGCAAGTTTCAACACCCCTTGGTTGTCACAATAGAAGGGGGAAGGCCCTGCTTGAGACATTTGTTTGTCAAAAAGCATCCTTTGAAGCCAAACTGCCTCATAAGCTGCTTTAACAGTTCCCTGATATTCAGCTTCAGTTGAGGAAAGAGCCTGCTGCTTCTTGCTAATCCATCTAACTACCCCTGTACCCAAACTGAAAACATACCCAAAAGTAAACTTCCTAACATCAACAAAACCTGCTCAATCTGAGTCTGTAAAGCCAATTAGCTTAGAATCTTTGCACCTACCATACAAATTGCCAAAGTCGGTAGTTCCTTTCACATATCTCAGCACACACTTCGCTGCAACCCAATGTTCATCTTTAGGAGTTGTCATGAAGCGAGAGATGTAGCTCACAGCAAAACTAAGGTCAAGTCTAGTAGTAGTGGGATAAATGAAACTACCTACCAATTGCCTGAATGCTGATTCACTTTGCATAGGTGAATCTGATTTGGCTAAGAGTTTTAGCCCTTTCTCCATAGATGTAGATGCAAGTTTGCAAGCATTCATCTTGAACTTATCAAGCAAACTTCAAGCATACTTGGACTAAGAGAAAAAGATGCTACCATTTGTTTGCCAAACCTCAACACCTAGACAATAATGCAGAAGTCCCAAATCTGTCATGTCAAATGATAGACTGAGATTATGTTTGATCTCCTCAATCAGATATTCTAAGATGCCAATAATGATCGGATCATCAACATAGACAACAAGCAAAAGAATATCATCACCAGACTGTTTGACATAGAAATTAGAATCAGAAAACTCCTCTAAAAACCATGATCAACGAGGTACTTATCAATTTTCAAGTACCATACTTGTGGAGCTTGTTTAAGGCCATAGAGTGCTTTCACTAGTCTGCATACCTGGTGTTCCTTACCGACAACCTTGAAACCAGGAGGCTGCATCATATAGACTTCTTCGTGTAAATCACCATTGAGGAATACACTATTGACATCCATTTGTTGGACTTTCCATCCAAAGTGGGTTGCAAGAGCGAGGACAAGCCGAACAATACTCATTTTGGCTGTAGGAGAAAAAGTCTCCTCATAATCAATACCCTCTGTCTGTGAGAACCCTTTGGCTACTAACCGAGCCTTGTACTTATCAAGAGTTTCATCAGCCTTGTACTTAACTTTATACACCCATTTGCAGCCAATGGGCTTCTTCCCAAGTGGAAGATCGGAGAGGACCCAAGTGTTATTCTTCAAAAGGCTATGATGTTCAGCTTCCATAGCTTGTTCCCACTCAGGTATGCCTTTAGCTTCTGTAGTGTCCCCAAAATTTTAATAAAGTGAATTAATTAATTTAATTAATTTAAGTTTCCCAAAAATTAATATTATTTCAAAAGGATGACTTTAATTAATTATTTTAATTAAAATAAAGTGAAAATAATAAAATATTAAAAAGGTCACTTTAATAAATAAAGTTTCTTCTAGAAGTTGGGGTTTGTTGCAAGCTAGCTTCTTCTAGAAGATTCATTGGAGCCTTTAAAAGGAGTGGAGTGCAAAGCTTTTGGGCATCCAATTGTTGAGTAATATTTTTGTTGCATTATTGCAAAGCTTGAATCTCAAATTCGGCTAAATCTCTGAAGACAAAAACCTTCAGCAGATTGGAAAAGGGTTGGACAAAAACCTAGCTCTTTTCAAGAGTGGATTCACAACGGAGTTCACATTGAGCTTATTCGATAAATCAGGTGCATTGAATAGTTTGATATTTTGATAATCTAGCTATCTACAATTTCAGGGTTTTATGTTCATTTTCAGGAAACGAAGTCTTTTGTAAGAACCCTTGCCTAATTCTGACCCAAATTTTCTGATTTTTAGCTTTAGTAATTTCGTCAAACACTTGGCATGTAAACTATCCCAAAGCTGATAAAGGTTTCTGATTTTGTTTCTCTTCTCGATTCGATGATGTTATAAGTAAAAGAACTAACTGATCAATGGCAAATGCTTGCTAATGAATCTAGAATGAAATGCAAGTGTTTTTTGACTTTTTCCAATGCAATGGATGCCTGAATACTTAACAAATATGCACCTACAGCAAACGACATTTTGTCAAACAAATCATATGCAACCTCCAAACTCAATGGTATATCTTCATTATGCTTCCAAACTGATTACAATCTTTGTCTACAGTTATTACAACAGTTTGCTCTTGAGAATAGAGACCATACAATATCAAAATCAATGCAATAATACCAACTTCTTTGGATTTTCTATGCAAGTAAATGACTGGTTTCTAAGCTAACATGTAGCTACAGCAAGGTGACATTTTAGCAAACACTTGACAAACTAACACCAAACTTCTTTATAGCTGAAATGAGTGCAAGTAACCAACTACAGCAGTTGGACATTAAGACAAACAGTTGGTATGCAAACCCAACTCCATGGTATTTATATGCTTGTGAATAACTGGAAACAAATGCAAATGTTCGCCCTCCAAATAGGTGCGATTGAGAGACAAAATACAACGTGAAATGCACAATATTGGAACAATAATTGCATTCAATGAGTCTGAAACTTCTGTAGATAACTCTGCTGTCATAAATCAGGATGTAGAAGTCTGAAAGTACATCAACACATGGGCAAAAGCATAACCAACATGCGCAGAAATACTGCTGTCTAAAATCAGATTAAAACCCTAGGGTTTATACATACCAAATTATGGAAGAATAACCTTCAAAGGGTGGAATCACCCTCCAAGAGTGTGGCACCTAGGTTAGGGCACGAAACCCTAATGCAAATGATTGCAACACACCAAAAACTGCTCCAAAAATGATGTGCTCAGGTCTGCTCCAAATTAGCTAGGGTTTGCTGCTCCAAAGTTGTAAAAATATCACCACAACTATCTCCAAAAAGAACAAGTGAATCCTTCCCAAGTGTGGCGCACCAATATAGGGTGAAACCTAATGATAAAAATGGTCTCAAATACCACCTTAGACTTCTCCAATACTGATTTCAATATCTGAAATTCTGAATAGTAAAAAGACTTCAAAAACCTAACCCTAGATGGGTGAATCCTCCATGGCACGTGCTTAGGGTTTGCTATTACAAATTTATGAAATAACCTTCCAAAATGGATGCTCAAATCTGCTCCAAGGATGGCACTCCAAATTAGGGCAAAATCCTAATGAATTCCCTTAGGGTTTGGAAACCCTAAATAGCTGAAACAACCTCCTCCAAGACTGAATTACAAATCTGAATATGCAATCAGGTTCTCCTCATAAAGTTGCCAATGAAGCACAAGTAGGTCTCGATGATGAAACCTCCACAAGAATGAGCTAAGGTTTCGTCCAGCTCATCTTATTCCTAGGGTTTTCGTCCTTGGAATGATAACCAGCAATATTGCAGCTAGCTGAGATAATTCTCAAGAGAAAATGAAATATCAAAATGGAATGAATGAAATGACTCCAAAGTCTTCTATTTATAGCCACCTTTTCTCCCTCACTTGGCTGACCTAATTCTAGTTGCTTTTGTCCTTTTCCTTGGTTGCCCTAATCTCCCTTTTTTGATAACTTTTCAATTCCACAAGTGGCCACCCAACTTTAGTGCAATAAAATAATATTTTATTGTCTTTTACTTAAATATTCCATTTTAATGTAATTTCACCTCATAAAAAGTGGTGTCCCACAAAAAGGAATAAACTATTAATTTAATTGCCTTTATAATTTCACTATTCCTTTTTAAAGTGAGTTCACCAAAATAAATCTAGAAAGTAATATAGGTTAGCCAATAATGAATTGTCTTCACCCATTCCTCTTCAACCAACCGAAAAGTCATTTTTGCCACTTTGGCTCAACCTGGCATTCCCTAGCCACTTGATTTAGCCTACGGGAATGAAGAATAGACTAATCGAATCATAATAGGTGATTACTCGAAAAAAGAGGACATTACATCTTTGCAGTTTTATTGTGAAAGTTTCCAGATTTTTGAAGTGGCTCGGATTTGGAATAAATATTATCGTTGCTTCTACTCTTAAGTTTTGATCGCCATACATTGAATAAGGAAGAATTGTAGGGAAATTGTTTGCTGATGTTCAGAAGACAAACAGGAGGTCAGGCAAATATTAGAATAAAGACAAGGATTAAAGATTAGTCAAATTGTGACATAAGAAAAATCGTGATTTTATTTCTCAGACATCTATTAAGGGCAAAGATCGCAGGAGTCGGGAATTATAAAGAGGACTGGGTCGATTGAAATAAGAGAGCTATAATATATTTTATCTCTTATGAATCGCAACCTTTATAAATGCCGGATATTATTTTATGGGGTCGTGAATTGCTTTTAGCTATTCGCTGGCTCTTAGAAAGGATTGCAGCTAACAAGGGAGGTAAGATCATCGCCAGGTGTAAGGAGCTGAAGTAAGGCAGATAAGGACAAAAATAAGATCATACTCCTCAGACCAGGACAAAGACATGCCAGCTGTTCCTTCAGGAGATATTTCTGTCGCCACCTCCTTCCAAAAAAAAAGGTGATCGATTAATTTGCAAATCAAATACCAAATATCATTGGGATTATCAGGTCCTCTCTACTTGCTTGTTGCCATATAATTAACTTTGAAGATTCAACGCAGAATATAAGGCTAGGAATATTCGATTAAGACAAGTTTGTCCTATATATGGTATCAAACATTATTCGAAAGGCTTGTCACAACCTGCTACATTGCTGGGAAGTTTTGCGTGGTCTTATAAGAAGGACGTGTCTTATTATCAGTCTCCATTCATCGTGTCACAGTCTGCAAATTCATATGAGGACGTGATAACAGTTCACTACAAGTTCGTGGCATTGAGAGAGGTGAAAACTCAGAAAGAAGGGGACGTGTTACCCAGAAAGGAGAAGTGCTTGGTTCTGGAGCTTGGGAACTGTTCACAGAGGAGTGTATCATCTCAAGAAGGGTCGCAGGCATCTCTCCTTGCTGGTTGGGGGACTGAGAAGCATTTCTGGGCAGATTTCCTTCACTAACAAGTTCATTTGCTGTTCATTAATGGTGATTCCCAGGTCTGATAACTCTTGTACTGATTTGTAATTGCCTTATAAGTTTGGAAATTATTGTAAGTTGATTTCTGAGTAGTTCACAAGTGCTTCTCAGTCCATTGAAGTGACTTGGGCATCCAAATCTATTCAGTTAAGACTGATCAACATCTCTGAGAATGTTATGTCCATAGTTGTATAAGTCTGAATCTGATTTCTGAGCAATTAATTAATTAGAATCAGTCATTTACTGTCATAAGTCACTGTCCAGCTATGGCAACTAGTTTAATTGCAGTCCATAAAAGTTGTAATCTGGTCACAGTATGAAAATGGACTTTCTATTAGTTGCTGGTAATCTCTGAGCAGTATTTATTTCATATCAGCCATACTCAGTATACAGAAATAGTCGTTAAAGAGGTCTGAAATGAGTTTCCGAATGTACTCAGCATTCCCAGTCCAGTTTGAATATTATGCTTCAAATCTGTCGTATGACTTATGCATTTATTGTCCTTGAACTAGTTACAATCATACATGCAATGCTATTTTGTAAATTTGTTAAAATGGAACATCCATCAAACTAAGCAAACCGGGAAAATATCAATCAATCTGGGTACGGGATATTACAGCCTCTGAATATGTTTAAGGCTCAAAGATGCTGTGAAGGTTGGCCATAAGAGCAAAATTAACGATATTCTGCTACTTGCTCTTTTTCCAAGCAGATCTACCCTCAATCAATTCAGCATCATGAAGATCACCTATGGTTTTAGCCCACCATTTAGGCCAAAGAGTAGAAGTACCAATATCTGAAACAAGAGGAACAACATCACCAGGGGTGGCTGGAACAAAATCAGTTGGATGAGAATCCAAATTGTCCTAAGGAAGGGCAGGTGGTGGAACATTCTGCTGAGGTGCCTGCACAATTGCAGAATCCCTCCCATCAGGTGGAGCTAGGGGAAGACAAACACCCAAATCAGATGTCTTCAAAGACTGATCCTCAGGGCTCACAGAAGGAGAAGCTAGATAGAAGGGCCCACTACTTTCATCAACCACAACATCACAACTGAAGATGAGACAATTTGTATCTACATTAATCAGCCTATATGCCTTATGATTCTCACTGTAACCAGTGAACATGAGTTTTTGGCTTTTGGAATCTAACTTAGTGCACTTGGCATCTAGAATCCACACATGAGCAATAGAGCCAAAAACTTTCAGGTGGCTGATCTTAGGCTTGCGTCCAAACCAGGCTTCTTCAGGAGCCATCTTCTTAACGGCATAAGTGGGAGACTGGTTCAGAAGATAAACTACAATGTAAACTGCTTCAGCCCAAAATTTCTAAGGGACATTTCTATTCTCCAGCATAGAACAAGCCATTTCAGTAATGGTGCGATTGCAATGCTCAACGACATCATTCTGCTAAGGGGTGCAAGGTGTGGTAAGTTGGTGCTTCATGCCATGTGCAACTCAGAAACTAGAGAAGTCAGAAGAACAAAACTCCCCCCCATTATCAGACCTAAGAGTGACTATTTGAAAGCCTAACTCTTTCTTAAGTAAGGCCTTAAACTGCTGAAAGATACCAAACACCATTGATTTGATTTTAAGAAAATACACCCACATTCTTCTACTAAAATCATCAACAAATAATAGAAAATACCTGCAACCAGTAACTGGAGGAGTGTTCATTGGTCCACATACATCAGCGTGAACCAACTGTAATACCTTGGAAGCTCTCCATGCATCACCATCTAAGAATGGAGTCCAATGCTGCTTTCCAACCTGACAAGCTTTGCATACTCCATGATTCTAAGTCTGAATCGTAGGTAGACCACCAACCAGATTATCTCTAGATAACTGAGAGAGATAATGCATATTCAGGAGCCCACAACGATGATGCCAAAGGTTGTTGATGGAAGTTTTTTTGGCTGTCATAGCATGCTCTTGAGAATCACCAGAATCAATAAGTCTATATGGACCATAATCCTCAAGTCCCTGAACAGTTGTAGTGCAAGTCTCTCTATCAACAATGTTGCAGGTATGCATGCTAAAAACAATAGCTCGCTTAGGAGAGTGAGTCGTGATCTGACTAATTGAAAGTAAATTTACCTCCATGCTAGATACAAAGTATACATTGAGAAAAAATAAATTTCTCCCTCCAGAATGAATCTGCACATTCCCCTTTCCAACAACAATATACTCTTCACCTCCTCCAAATATAACAGAATCTTTGAATGGCACGTACTTAATGAACCAATCTTGACAATGAGTGAAATGTCAAGATACACCTGAATCAATATAGCAGACAGAGGATTTATCATGATCTGCTAGACTCGTTGTTGTAAAGGCATAGAACGCAGACTCCTTATGCTTAGTGTGCTCTGCAACATGGGCTTTAGGTTTAGACTCTCCTTGCTTGGACTATTCAGAAGCCAAGCATTTCCAGCAATCTTTCTTCATGTGGCCATACTTGTGGCAATAGTTGCAGTGAATGTTCTTCTTCTTGGAAGAGTCCTGGGATTGAGCTTGGCTAGTCTGCTGAGAGGGCTAATTCTTGCCCTTATTCTTCTGAAATGTCTTGGCAGGAAATCCTTATTCTGTGGAGGATGAACTAGCACTGCTCCCAAACTGTTGTCTCCATCGATCTTGCTGCAGAAGTTTGGAGCAAAGCTCTGGAAACTTCAAGTCAACATTAGTTGAGGTAATGTTGAACGTCTCAATAAAGTTCTCATAAGACTTTGGTCGACTTTTCAGAGTGATGACTACCATATCTTCCTCCTCCATCTTCCGACCAATAACCTCTAGCTAATCACGGATGTCCTTGATTTTTGTCAAGTGCGCCTGCAGAGTTGTCTTCTCATCCATCATGATGGAGAACATGTTCTTTAGAAAGAACGCTCAGCTCTTGTCGAATGTTTCATGTAGATCCTTCAAAAGATCCCATATTTCTTTAGCTATTTTGCCAGACGACACTTGAGGTGACTAGTCATCACTGACCAACAATTTAATAAGCATCACAACTTCCTAATTTTGCTCATCAATTTTTTCTTGATCTGTACCCGCCATTGAAGGACATTTAGTGTTGCCCAAAACAATCTAGTCAAGGCACCGATACTCAAATATTATCATCATACGCTACTTCCAGGTGTTGTAGTTGCGGTCGTTGAATTTTTTACTACCTTCTAGCATAATGTGGGACAAAGAGGCCATCTTTCACAATCAAAACACAAGCCTTCAAACAGCAAAAACGTTGATAGAAAACATCCACAAATCACGACCATAGTCTAGAAAACGATGATCAGAGAAACCCTTCACCAAAGATTATTGACCAAAGAGGTTTTAACAACAACCAGAGAAAAACGTGAAAGAAAGCCCTAGTTGTGCGCAAGGAAAACCACGAAATGCTATGGCATTGAGAAAGACGTGCAGAAAACCCACAAAAATGCAGAAACCCACATTTTTAAGAAATGCTCAAACCTTTCTACCATGGTTTTACACTTCAGGAGGCCACATAAATCAGAAATAAAAACGTGATTTTGTGAAGAAATCGTGACAAAATGCAAAGTCCGCGATTTTAAAGAAATCGTCCAAAAAACTTGAAAGAAAAACACCAAAAAAACTGACGCGATTTTGAAGAGAACGACGCCCCACAATTTTCTCAGGTCGCGCACCCAAAAACAACAAAAAAAAATTGACAAAACTTCCAAAAAACAAGACCCGCAATTTTCAACGAAAATGACACCGAGAAGAAACACAAGCAATAACTTCACAGGGTCACGCGCCAAAACACAAGCATAAATCTGTAATTTTCAAAAGGTCGACTAAGACAAAAAAAAATCCCATGTGAAGAGCGCCAAAAAAATTTAAAAATCAGCGTTCTCGCTTTGATACCATGTTTTGGTACAATCTTGATGTATTAAAAAAAAAAAGACGAAGTCTCTTTAGAGAGATTTTACAATATAGAGTTTCTAAGAATACAGATGTTTCTAAAATAAACTAAAGGAACAAAAGAATAGAAAACATCCTAATCTAATATCTTACAATATTGACCATTAATAAACTATCGAAATATTAATTTAATAGCCTGATCATAAGTTTAAGGGCCTTGCCCTACTTTTTACTCCCCTAGCGCTCAAGAATAGACTTACCTTTAGTGATTTAGGAACTAACAACTCTAAGCACCAACACCACTCATACACAAAACTACCCATCCATTGTCATTGGCCTGCATGCCCATTATTCGTGTGATTTTGCCACCTATTCCTTCTCAAATCTACAACTTTCTTCTCATAACTTACACCCAAACACGTAAACCTTCTAGACAAACAACTTCATAATTTCCAAGCATTTAACCATAATTTTCTGCAACTTTTGTTATCATGGGTAAAATGAAGAGCGGTCATAGTGGAGTTAAAATTGAACAAGGGATTCCTCAGCCCAATCCCTATTACAAAGGTCTCTCCAAGTATATAATCATCCATTAATTCTTGTTGTAATATGAACCCCCAATTTTTTTTGTTTTCTGATTTGTGTCCAACAGCTGGTGAGAGTTTTCTGATTTGGTTTGTTTGTTTGTTCTCATGTGACATTCATGAAATAAGCATGCTAAACATACAAATAACAGTTTGCAAAGATAACAATAGATAAACTTGCAAGAATAAAGTATATTACTGCCCTTTCAGTACTTAGTATTGAGTAACAATTAAACTCAGATTTACAAAAACAAATGCCAGTGTTGATAGAGATTTTCAGGCCTGAAAGGAGATGCAAGCAGCAAACATGCTTCAATCAATACTCAGGCTGTGACCCACATTCACCTTGATTCCCAACGCCTTAGAAGCACTGCAATCGATCACCAGATAACCAGCAGTTCCAACCTTAATGGCAGCAGACTTGAAGCTGTATTTTTACCCAACAAAGGACGTCCCCCTGAAGAAATTCAATCTGCTCTAGAAAATCAAACCTTCACCAAAAATTGCAAGCTAGCACTTGATAGAATCGCCATGAGAAGGGTCACCCAATGAATCAATACCCATTTTGAAATCTCAGTCCATCTCAGAGCTATGAGCAAAAACGTGGGTTCAGGTCCAAAAAGACATTGCCTAGAAAATGATTAGAAACACATCAAAACCTCAATAAAACCACGCCAAACTAAAAGCTAAACAAATCCACACCAAAAACAAGGAGAAACTCCGCAAAAGAACTGGAAAATCTTCATTTTCAATCACCAAATTCCAATGAAAACTAAACTTTGTTAAGCTCTATATGATCCCTGCTATGGAATCACTCACAAACTGACTAGGGTGGATATTTCACCACCAAAATCAGCCCAAACGACGAGAGTTTTTATCCTCAATTCACAGCCCAAGCAATCTGGAAGAAATCCAACAGAATTTTGTTATGTTGCCAAAGTGAAGAGATGCAAATGAGAGCCAAAATGAGATTATAAAGAGATTAGAATGACTCGACTTGAAAGGTTTCTCAATTCCCTTCTAAAACCCATGCCCTTCCTTGCATTTGAAAAATAAAACATTTTAAATTCTTATTTCTCCCTTAAGCGTCCCACACATGAGAAATATAATATTAATAAACCTTTTAAAAACAACTTTAAGTTGTGCGCCTAGGCCCAAGGTGCTTTTTTGAATGACCACTCACCCCCTCAACTTAAGTTTATAAAATAACTTTATAAAACAACTCAAGTGACTGATTAAATCAATTAAATAATACAACCTTAAGCTCTCCAAACCATATGAGAAATAATGTTGCTGCATACAAACTAACCTAGGACCAACTTCCTAAAATAGACTTACTATAAATAGCACTGCTAAAAATGGTAAGTGTACACCAAATGCCAAATTGAGCAAACTGAAGACCACTGAAGAGATCTATGACCAACTGAAGCTGACAACCTCATAAACCCGCCACTACTATAAATAGAAAACCCCTCTAAAACCCAACACTAAACTCCAATGTTGGTCACTGAGTCCCCTAACCACGTCAACTAGCCTACAGGAACTCTAGAATAGGCTAATTGATTTCTACACTGCTCAAGAGCGAGAAGGGGACATTACACCTGTATTTCAGAATATATAATGTATATTATCTGTAATGTTGGTTTTGAATGAAGATGTGTTTTGCATTGTGGCGTGTTGAATGTTCAGGCATAGATGGACAATCCAATATGAAGCACATTAGTAGGGTTGCCAAGGTGGTGGTATTATAATTTAGCATCTTAGTTTTCAAACTAACTTCCTATTATTTTGCTACATGATCATACTTATACACACACATTTAGATTCAGTGATTCTGCAATACTGGTGGTTGAAATTGTATATGTGTTGGCATTGCATTAATAATTTTCAACTTCAGGTTTTTCTCATAGAATTATTTCATACCTACAAACTGGGGTGGTTGGTTCTTGAGATTATACTCCAAGTCTTAACAATGTAACAAATAAGGAGAACAAAATATTCAAATATTATATTTGAGTTAGTTTTATCATATGGGGTTGACACAAATCCCATTTAGTATGTAATGTCCCCTTCTTAGCTCACCTCAGTATCTTATTGGGTTAGCCTATCATCTGACCTTCGTAGGCTAATATTGTTGTTTTGAGGGTCCTATGTTGGGGTTATTCCACTCTTCAGGTGACAATTTGCAATATTTATCTCTTCTAACCCTTGGCTTCTTATGGTGGCTTGTAATTTTGTGGCTTCTAACTTCGTTTCGATGCACTTACTATTTATAGTAAGTCAAGTGTGTTAGAGGCCAAACTTTCTATTTTTGGCAAGTCACCAAGGTGAGCAAATGATATAGTGGTTTACCCCTCCTGGCTCTATCAGTTGCAAAAGTTGATGAGTATTTTTGGAGATATGGCATTTTATTATTATTATTAAAGTTATACTTTAATATTAATAATTATTCAAAAAATGCATATTACATGGTTTATTTGACTTTATTTTAAAAGGGGTCATAAGTGATATAAAGTCAAATATTAAAATATTGATTTAGGTGCCCAAGGGGGATATAATATAAAGTCAACTTAAAAAACAAATGATTTATATTATTTTAATAAATAAAAGCAACCTTGGGAGTCATGCTTTTTATGGAGGAATATAAGATTTGTTGAAAAAAGAACTCTCATTCATTCAACACTTGTATTTTGATGAAGCTTTGGGTATTGTGCACGCACAAGGGTTTGCTGCTGTTACAGGTCTTGGGGAACGGATTTTCTCCATGATATTGCTTACTACAGTTGTGAAAGACCAACTAAGGTTTGCAAAAATTGGAAGCTTTGTCTTAGAAGTCTCATAGAGCATCATTGTTGAGAATTTTCAAAGTTTGAAAGGTTTGAAGGACTGAAAATCAGAAGGTATTCGCTGGAAGAAGAGTCAAATGCTATCTAATCATTGCTGGGTCGTACATTTCTACACAGTCAAGCCGTACCAGTTGACCACAGCCAAGCCATACTATCTCAAGGGTGGGGCGTTTGAAGCCTAGGCTGAAATGTCTAGTATTTGGGCATCCTTTTGTCACTTTGGAGGGCAGCTAATCACCTGGTTCAAGATTGCAGCATCAAAATTGAGGAGAACTTGACATTTACATCATGGCGTCCTCATCAAGGGTTTGCCAGTAAGCTGAAATCAATTCCACATTTTGCAAATGTTTAACAATGGCTGCTCCGGATATGAAATAATGTTGTAGTATTCATTAATACATCAAAAATTGAAGAGCTATTTGCATTTGCATTATTAGAGACAAATCTGGTCATTGTTGTTTGTGGATTGCTACATCATTAGTTTCAGTTTTTATCAGTGTTGCAATATTTGCATTTCCTTTAATTTCCTAGCATCATATTTGCAAAAAACACAGAAAAAGCAAAACATACAAAAAACCAAAAAAAAATCAAACAGGCAGAACAGTTAGAAAATATCTTAGGAAGGGTTGAGATATTTTAGTGGTATCAAAGCGGTCTCCTGCCTTCCTGTGAGGTTGTAGTTACATGAATAAAGATTTCATATAGTATATCAGAGGTACAGAATAGTGAGAGCCACCTCCAGTTCCTAAAGGTGAGACAGTTTCAAGGATATTGGGTATACACAAAACTAGTTCGAGTGACGGTGATAGTGTGATAGGCACTATGGCTGAGAGAGATAAGGGTCGAGCTAAGTCACTCAGTCCTGATTCCAGAGCCAGGAGACAGTTCGACAATATAATGGACATGATGTCCCAGTTGATGGGCATTATGAGGCAGTTTGTACCACCACAGCATACAAGTTATCAGGGGCAAACTAGTGGTACATAGGGTTTGGGACAGCAGAATGTGGTATTTAAGCAGTCATCATCATCTATGGGTTCAATTCTTAGGCCCAATCAGCCCACCTTTACCCCTAGAGAGGAGCCACAAGCCCCACAGCCTCCACCGGTTCAGGTGCAAGAGCCTCATGTTCTCACTACAAGAGATATTACTAGACATTACGCAGAGTATATGACTCTACCTGCAGAGATTAGGGAGTTATTGACACTTAATAAATTTCTAGATCAAAAAAGGCCTCGAGGTGGTGGAGCAATCAGAGCAGAGCACAAGGCACAGCAAGCACCCCAGGCTACACATGACCTTCAACAGGCTATGAGCAAGGTCACCTTGCCGCACTTTGATGGAAGTGATAAATGCACTACTAGACCGTGGGTCCAGAAGCTAGGTAATTACTTGTCATTGAAGCCCATGCCAGAGGATGAGGCAATTAAATTCGCTACGCTGCACCTAGATGGACTCGCACATGAGTGATGGTACCATGGCATGGTTACCCTTTAGCATCATCTCATCACCACCTATCATGAGTTCACGAATAGACTTATTGAGCGCTTCGATCGAAAGGATCCAAAGCTTTACTTTAGAGAGCTAGCTCAACTCAAACAAGTGGATAGCTTGGAGTCCTACATTAGTGAATTTCAGCATCTATCAATGATGTTGCCTAGCATATCTGAGAGGAGGTTGATCATATTGTTCAGTGAAGGGTTGTTAGAACCTTTGAGGGGTTGGATCAAGGCATTCGATCCTCCTACCTTACAGGAAGCTATGAGAAAAGCTCACAATATGGAACTTGCAGCTCCTAGAAGCAAGTTTCCACAAAAAACTTCCTCTTCAAGCAAAGATGGCAGATTTTTCCCAAAGAAATCAGAAAAACAAATCTGCAATTAGGAAAGATCAAGAATCACTCAATGATTTGAGGAGAAAAAAGCTTTGTTTTTGGTGCAAGGGTCCTTACACTCAAGACCACAATTGTCCTTTGAGACCCAAGGCCAAAGCAAACAAGATGAAATGGTTTTACGCTGAAGATTCTAACTCAGAAATTTCTGATCAGCAGTCTGATCTTGATGGTAATGAGGCTGAAAACACATCGAGAGAGTCAGAAAGTGATGTGGAAGAGAAGGCTCCAGCAGTGCATCTTTCAAGCATTCAGCATGAGGGTTCGTTTAGAATCCAAGGAGTCTTAGCAAGGCAAAGAGTGATCACTTTATTGGATTCAGGTGCCACGCACAATTTCATTGAAGAGAAATTGGTGGGTAGGCGTGGTCTTCAAACTAAAGAGCTTGAAGGAATTAAAGTTAGAGTGGCTGATGGTTACACGCTTACATGTAACAAGATGATTTCAGATCTTCCCATGCGCCTTAATGATTATGACTTCAAGGCAGATTTTTATGTAGTAGATGGGAGAGATGGATGTAGTGCTTGGCATGAAATGGCTTCATGCCATAGGCAAATTCACCCTCAACTTGAAGAAAAAGGAAATGAAATTCGAATCAAATGGGAGAAAACACGTGTTGAAGGCTATAACAAATGGTGGTTTACGGATGATATATTTTAGGAGGATGGAGAGGTTAATCCACCATGACCAGGTAGAATGGGTTGTGGAGTGTTTGATGATGCCTACACAATTGGAGCAGCAAAAACCGAGTTATCCTCCAGGCATTCAAGAGTTGAGAACTAAACACACAAAAGTGTTTAATGACATACCGCTAGGTAGACCTCCAGATAGAGGTATTGAGCACATTATCGAGTTAGAGGAGGGTGCTAAACCAATGATGATTACACCTTACAAGCATTCGAAGCAAATGAAAGATGAGATAGAGAAGACCATAAAGGAGCTGCTTGACATGGGTCACATACAGCCAAGCAAATCTCCTTTTGCTTCTTTTGTGGTATTGGTGAAGAAAAATGATGGAACTCTACATATGTGTATTGACTACCGTGCCTTAAATAAGAGGACCATCAAAAACCAATACCCCATCCCTCACATAGATGAGCTGATCGATGAGTTACATGGTGCCCGTTTCTTCTCTAAGATTGATTTGGGATACGGTTATCATCAAATCCAGGTTAGAGAGCAAGATGTAGAGAAAACAGCCTTCCAATGCCATTGCATTCACTTTGAGTTCTTGGTTACGCCCTTTGGCTTAACCAACACCCCTCCTACATTTCAGTCTACCATGAACAAGATTTTTCGAAACTAGTTGAAAAGGTATGTCTTGGTGTTTTTTGATGATATTTTGGTTTATAGCAAGACATGGGAGGAGCACCTTGCACACTTGGATACAATGTTGAGCATTCTAGAGAGGGAGTCCTTGTATGCCAAGGAATCCAAATGTGCATTGGGTTTATCTGAGTTACTATATCTTGGGCACATTATCAACGTTGAGGGTGTTTGCATGGATCCGAATAAAGTTCGGGCTATTATAGATTGGCCTACTCTAGAGAATCTCACATAGCTTAGGGGATTCATGGGATTATGTGACTTCTATAGACGCTTCGTCAAGGGATTTTCACAACAAGCAGTGCCACTCACCGACTTGACGAAGAAAGGAGCTTTCATTTGGACTGATCAAGCACTGCAGTGCTTTAAGAAGTTCATACTTCTGATGAGTACATGCCCAATTATTGCTATACGAGATTTTACTAGACCATTTGAGCTTCAATGTGATGCTTTTGGTGAGGGTATTGGCACAGTGTTAATGCAGGACAAACACCCCATAGTGTTCAAGAGCAAGAAACTGAGGGGGCCAGAACGGAGCTATAGTATATACAATAAGGAAATGTTAGCCATTATGCACGGATTGGATAAATTCAGGCAATACTTAGTTGGCAGCAAATTTTGTGTTAAAACAGATCATAATAGCTTGAAACATTTCCTTGGGCAGTGAGATTTTAATGACCGTCAGCAAAAATGGGTGAGTAAGTTACAAGCTTATGACTTTGACATAGCATATGTCAAAGGGAAACATAATATAGTTGCTGATACGTTGTCTCGTAGACCTCATTTGAGCTCCATTGTTGAAACTACAGCTGATTGGAGACATTTGATTTCAGCAGAGTGTGCCAAGGACCCATGGGCCTCAAGCATTGTTGATGGTACGGTATAGGATAGTAGATACTCCGTTGTAAATGAGCTCATCATTTACAAAGCAAGAATTCTTTTGGTACTAGGATCAAAGATGAAGAACAAGGTATTGAGGGTCTTTCATGATCTTCCTATGGCTGGACATCCCGGTTACTTCAAGACTTATAAGCAGATTTGGAAACGGTTTACATGGAAAGGTCTCAAGTCCGAGGTTCTTCAATATGTGAGAGAGTGTCCTGTTTGCCAGCAGAATAAACAAGAGCACACATTTCCTGCAGGTCTACTTCAGGCACTTCCCATTCCGAATAGAAAGTGGGAGTGTTTATCTATGGACTTTATTATGGGCTTACCTAAAGCCCAAGGCAGAGATTGTATATATGTGGTTGTTGATCGGCTTACTAAGTTTACACACTTCTTTTCGATCTCAGCTACATTTTCAATGACACAGATAGTAGATCTTTTCTTTTGTGAGGTATTTAGGCTCCACGGTTTACCATAGGGTATTGTTAGTGATCGGGACAACAGGTTTAGGAGCCATTTTTGGCAGGAGTTGTTCAAGTTTAGTGAGACCAAGCTTATGCCGAGCACGAGCTATCACCTACAGACTAATGGGTAGACAGAGAATGTTAACAAATGGGTGGAAGGATACCTCTAAAATTACATAGCGGAGCAATAGAAAGCATAGGTGAAGTGGTTACATCTGTGTGAGTATTGTTCCAATACCACTCATCATATGTTTATTCAGATGTCACCATTCATGGCTTTATATGGGTACGATGCGCCCAACTTTTTGGATTTGTTGTTGAGTGACAGTAGGGTGCCAAGTGCTAGAGACCTTCTTCAAGAGAATCAGGATATCATGAGGTTGTTGAAGGAGAATATACAAAAGGCACAGAATCAATAGAAGCAATATGCAGATCAGAAGAGAGTTGAGCAATCATTTGACATAGGCAATATGGTGTATTTGATGCTTTAGCCCTACCGCAAATCCACTCTCAAGAAGAGTGGTGTCGAGAAGCTCAAGCCACATTATTATAGTCCTTTCAGGATTATCAGGCATGTGGGAGAGGTGGCTTACGAGCTAAAGTTACCGGCAGACAGCAAAATATATCATGTATTCCATGTGTCACGCCTCAAAAAGGCATTGGGACACAATATTATACCCTCTACAACTCTACCACCCCTTGATGAGGAGGGGAAGTTGATATTGGTACCTAAGGCCATCATTGATTTCAAGGAGTGTCATTTGCGCAGACGGGTCATCAAGGAGTATTTGAACAAATGGAGGGATTTGTTGGTAGAGGATGCTACATGGGAGAGAGGATATTTTGCAGCATCCAGAGTTAAGATTGCTTGGGGACAAGCAATTTGAAGGAGGGTGGAGTGTAATGTCCCCTTCTTAGCTCGTCTCAATATCTTGTTGGGTTAGCCTATCATTTGACCCTCGTAGGCTAATATTGTTGTTTTGAGGGTCTTATGTTGGGGTTATTCCACTCTTCAGGTGACAGTTTGTAGTATTTATCTCTTCTGACCCTTGGCTTCTTATGGTGGCTTGTAATTTCGTGGTTTTTGGCTCTGTTTCGATGCACTTACTATTTATAGTAAGTCAGTGTGTGTTAGAGGCCAACCTTTCTATTTTTGGCAAGTCACCCAGGTGAGCAAATGATACAGTGGTTTACCTCCTGGCTCTATCAATTGCAGAAGTTGATGAGTATTTTTGGGGATATGGCATTTTATTATTATTATTAAAGTTAATAATAATATTATTCAAAAAGTGCATATTATATGGTTTATTTGTCTTTATTTTAAAAGGGGTCATAAGTGATATAAAGTCAAATATTAAAAATATTGATTTAGGCGCCCAAGGGGGATATAATATAAAGTCAACTTAAAAAGCAAATGATTTATATTATTTTAATAAACAAAAGCAACCTTGGGAGTCATGCTTTTTATGGAGGTATATAAGATTTGTTGAAAAAAGAGCTCTCTCATTAATTCGACACTTGCATTTTGATGAAGCTTTGGGTATTGTGCACGCACAAGGGTTTGCTGCTGTTACAGGTCTTGGGTAACGGATTTTCTCCATGATATTGCTTACTACAGTTGTGAAAGACCAACTAAGGTTTGCAGAAATTGGAGACTTTGTCTTAGAAGTCTCATAGAGCATCATTGTTGAGAATTTTCAGAGTTTGAAAGGTTTGAAGGACTGAAAATTAGAAGGTAATTCGCTGGAAGAAGAATCAAATGCTATCTAATCATTGCTGGGTCATACATTTCTACACAGCTGGGCCGTACAAGTTGACCATAGCCAGGCCGTACTATCTCAAGGGTGGGGTGTTTGAAGCCTAGGCTGAAACGCCTAGTATTTGGGCATCCTTTTGTCACTTTGGATGGCGGCTAATCACCTTGTTCTAGATTGCAGCATCAAAATTGAGGATAACTTGACATTTACATCATGGCGTCCTCATCAAGGGTTTGCCAGTAAGCTGAAATCAATTCCACATTTTGCAAATGTTTAACAATGGCTGCTCCGGATATGAAATAATGTTGTAGTATTCATAAATACATCAGAAATTGAAGAGCTATTTGCATTTGAATTATTAGAGACAAATCTGGTCATTGTTGTTTGTGGATTGCTACATCATTAGTTTCAGTTTTTATCAGTTTTGCAATATTTGCATTTCCTTTAATTTCCTAGTATCGTATTTGCAAAAAACACAAAAAAAACCAAAACATACAAAAAACCAAAAAATCAGACAGGCAGAACAGTTAGAAAATATCTCAGGAAGGACAGGGATATTTCATAGTACCCACTTTGTGCAATGAATACGTTTTCTCTGGCTCTGTAAGAATAATACAATATTATATACATCAACAACTATACTTTTAGTAATGTGCTTGATCAGATGTAAGATTTGTTTTATTTTTATATGAAGTGATCAAATATTTAACATATACTTGTTACCGATAATAACTAATTTCATATTTTAACTTAAGTTCATGAACTTTCGTGACATGGACATCATTGATATTATAGATGTATGCCATGAGTGGCATACAAGTTTCAGAGTAGGGCATGTCTCTTTAACATTGCATCACAAAGATGCTTATTGGTGCCACAGCAAGTGCGCATGGTGGTTCCTATATAAATGTTGATCTAAGCTGCTGCATGGTAGATAAAGTGATTTGACATGTTTTTATAAGAGGTGGACTATTAAATGCAGATTAATGAACAAGGTAGTTGTGTGACATTTTAACAATACCAGGGGTAAGACAAAATTCTTAATTTCAATGTTCTTGACAAGGATGGGGTAGAGATTTGTGTTGTTTGCTTCAATGAACTTGTGAACAAATTTTATGAGCATATTGAAGTCAGCTCTATGTATAATGTATCTAATGGTAATTTAAGAGTGATTGATAAATAGTTTAATAATTTTTCAGGTGAGTATGAGATATAACTTTAAATAACACAAACAATCTGGAGCTCTTACCTAATGACATTTTATTCATCCCATTTGACACGTTTTTCTTTACTTTGAAAAGTGAGACTAACAAGGTGTCACTAAGTTCTATAAAATTAGTGGCCATTGGTGTTGTCTCTGATGTAAGCCATTAAAGTACAATATTATAATAGTCCCAAAGTATTGTTGAAATTAAAAATGAGTTTGTACATCAAAGACATGACAGGGTGTATTGTTGAACTGACCATGTGGGAAGGAACCTGAATCAAGGAAGGTAGTGAGCTTGAACAACACCAATGAATTGATACGTTGTATAAAATTGTGTCTAATTTCACAGCAAATGCATAGGAACAATTACCATAAGCAAGGTGTTTATAAACCCAAACAATGAAGATGCTTATAAATTAAAGCATTAGTATGATAACATTGGAAAGAACAATCCATAAATAACTCCTTAAAATGTTGAGAAGTGGCTGCTAGCCAAAATAAGCTAAGAAGCCACATGGGGCCCTGCCCTAAGCCTTCAGTGATGACCAGTCAAAAGGCGAGAAAATAGATAATTTCTCCTGCCATGTGGGCCAAAGGAATTGCCAATCGCTGCTCAGCATCATGAAAGAAAATCTTTCTTGAACAATCCCACACCTACAGGAAGACTTGGTTGCTGCAACCACAAACAAATTCACAACAAAAGCAAGCAAAATTGAGGAAGAAAATTTGCTTTTGATTTGCAGGATTGCCTTTAACCCAGATGCTACTGCATTGACAAGACATCACTAAATTTCATGACTAATGACATCGGCAATGTTTTTGAAATAAGCTCATACGATACAATATTCACAAAGAATAAAGAGGAATTAAAAAAAGTTTGTACATCAGAGACATATCAAAGTGCAGCATTGAATTAACCATGTGGGAATTTATTTGCATTAAATAGAGGTGGAATTGAGCAACTGCAAAATCATGATTTGTTGTCCACTATGCCTGTGAAGGGTATGCAAGTGTCTGAATTTTGTGTCACATGTAATGGAATAGTTTCTACCAGCAAGGTATTTATAAATCCAGACATCGAAGATACCTGTAAATTAAAAACATTGATATAATGATTATGGACAAAACAATTCATGTTGTTGTCTAACAAATTAACAGCCTTGTCTCATACTCTTAACCGTGTTTAACGGGAATGAGAATTGTGGAAATAAAATAATGAAGGAATCAAATATACAGGCCGTAAAATGGATCTTGCTCAGAGTGGCATTGTTCTTCATAGTTAAGGCCTTTGTTAAAGTCATACCCTCTCATTTCCATGTTTTTTCCACTCAAACTTTCTGATTACTACAGTGCTGAAGTATAGCAGAGCTTCGGAATTCTTCCACTTCCTCCATGCCACTCTTAACTGCTTCTCAATCCATTCTATTCTACTCTATTATCTTTAGCTCTAAGTCACAAGTTTTGTGTTAGGGCAGAATAAAATTCGAATGGGCGCTTGGCAGTTGATATAAATCTGAAAACAAATCATGATTATGTTGGAAGAATATAAATTGTATTTCTGACTATAAATACTTAACAAATTTTATTCCAAAAAGCTTATGCACATTATCATGAAATGTGAAAATATAATGATCTCAGATATTTACGTTTATAATTTCAGATAAGTATTTAATAAAGATGAATATAAAATGTAATTTTGAATGTAACATTTACAAGCTTACTCCAAAATAGTACACACAATATTATGGATTGTGAAAATCTAATGATTTCAAATGCTTATATTTATAGATTTAGATGTTGTTAATTAATAACATAAAAAAAATTAAAAGCATTTTTAGCAAGACATGGCGACTGTAACTATTTATTTAGATCAAACTGCCCTGCCAAACTTGCTGAAATGAATCATTCAAGTGTGCATTATACATTATCCTGTATCTTCGGTGGATATTTAATATTTACCAAATAGTAACAATTTTAAATTAAAAGTTTAAAATCCAATCAAATCTAATAAAAAAAATTACAAGAATTTCTAGATCCAAAGCAGCTGGATACAAAAATCCATCTCAGAGATTCACACTAAAACTGCAAACACAACCTATTATATTTTAGGAAATCGTAACACCCCAATTCAAGATACCTATTAAACCTCTACAGACGTCTCTTGCACACCAAGAAATCGTCACAAACGGCAGGCACGGGATTACAGAAGGCCGTCTACAGAAATGGTAGATACAGGCTATGAAAACCAACGAGAAAAGCCCTAGCGAACACGAGATTCCATATTTGAATTTTTTTGTTTAAGTTGTTCAATTTTATTCGATGATTTGAAAAGAATTAAGATTTTCGATTAGATTCGAAAACAAAAGGTACGATGCGAACTATAAGAGTGAGGTCGAACGACTATTTTTTCTCTGCTTACCAAAGTTTCCGGGTTGCAGGTATTTTGAAATGACTTTGCTGCTGCGTATTCAAATTGGCTGCCTTCTCTCCTACGCAGGGACCGCTCGCTCCAATGGCGAGGAGAGCCTACGCGTGCTTTTCATTTATATTGCTTAAATGGCCTAAGGTTATGTTAAACAGGTTTCAAGTGAGAAAGAGGTTATCGAAGAAGCAAAATAGAAGTGGATATGTAAGTGAAATATTTATATGAATGTTTGTGTTAATCACAAGAAAGATTCAATGTCATTGTTAAATTTGGCCTACTTATGTGGGAAAAAATTCTAGGGAGAAAGAAGTATTACTTTGAGGAATTTAATTTTTTAATATAATCATCAGCGAGAATTTATATTGGAGTTATATTTCTTGGAAAGTAAAAATTCTAATTTTTCTGTTAAAAACTAACTAGCATAAGTTTGCATAAGTTTCAATGTGAAACAAAAGTTGGAAAAGGTTAAAAGAAGCTTGTAAAGAGAGAGTTTGTTTCTTTTGCTCTTCTTAAGTAGTGGAATTAGAAAAACACTTTATTTTTATCGTGTTAGTATTGTGGTTGATGTTGCTCTATTCAGTTTATTTATTGAGGGGACGGTTGAGAAAGTTGAACGCATTATCACTTCAAATAGGGGAAGAAATGAAAGGCAAAAGACTTGATTGGTGTGGATGGTTGTCTTATAGACTATCTTTTTTCCTCTTGAACATTAAAAGTTATTTTATTCTACTTTACCAATGTAATCGTAAAACCATTATAATTCATTTTTAGCTTTGTGCCAACTTTATGGGAATATAATAGAATAGAAGGTTTTAATGTTTGTGAACAATAGATTCTCTTTTTATAGCTTTTAAAATTGTTGATCTTTTACCATAATGTGATGCTGAATTTTTCTATATTTTTAGTCTTCTTCTCTTTAAGCAATTTTTAAGGAATCTATTACTAAAATACTTGAATAATTGGTCTAGATGTCATTATAAGTTGTGCACTCTATAGTAAAGTGTTATGTTCATAAGACACAAACCTTCTTCTATTCTTCTTTCGATCTCTTATGTCTATTTGTTTCACACCAAAGGCGTTATGAGTTAGTCCTTAATGAACTATGAAAATCTTAAGCTCTCCTACAGATGTGTTATGTTGATAATCATGTGGGGCTAAACTTCATCAAAGTAATATGTGATCTCTTTCGAACACCTTGTCCCACATAGACTTGGAATTTATCTATAACAAAAGTTTTAATATCTTTGTTATTATGAGGACAAGTATTTAAGTGGATGTTCCTTTTACTCATCCACTTGATGTTTTATTTCATCTAGGATTTATTTCCATCATTCAAAAATTGTTTGATTACAACCTTGGGAAAACTATTTGTCTTCATCTATGTATTTTTTAAAATATCATATGAGGCACACCATATCAAAAATTTATCTATTTCAACTAGAATAATCTCTTTAGTTTGAATTTGTTAATGATTGTGTGCTTTTGTATTTTCACTATTTGTTTCCATTTTAAGTTTGAGGTGCTAATAATCCATAATTTGCACACATAAAGCACCACCAGAATTACTAATAGCCCAAATAAAATTCATATAATTTTCCAATCCCATAGCTCTACCTCTCTATTTCTATTTTGTGAAGCATCAAATGCTCTCTAACCATCCAAAGTTATTTTCCTTCCATAAATTTCCCCTTTGTTTGTCATTAAAGTCAATCCCATGGCATTCATACTCTGTTGCTTCCCTTTAAATACTTCAAAATAAAAGAAGCTATTTTTTTCTTTTTGCTCAAGAAGACCATGATCTAGTCTTATTGATCTTAACTTGCATACTCACATATTTACAAGAGTGCTTAAGGGTATATAAGTGTTCTCGAAACCTTGATTTGATCTAACAATCATAATGAGATCATTGACATATAAAATAAATCTCACAACATACTATCTCAAAAAAACACCATCCCCACCTTACAAATTTATCTATTCTTCAATTTTATCAATATATAAACCAAAAAGATTAGGGAATAAAGGGAATCCTTGCTTAACTCCAATGTCACTCCTAAAAAAATTTGAAAGGATTGATTGAGTTTTGGTTTAAAATAATATGCCTTGATTCAAAAATATATCAACAAGTAGGTTATTCTTATGTTTGAATTGTTTTATAATTACACTTATTTCTATTTGTATTTCATCCCATTTATATCAATTTCGCTATATCTTCAAAAAAATTATGAGTTGCATGGGATTGATCCAAATCAACCTTAACTTGAGGATCATAGGATGTTCTCTAAAATTCAAAGCATTAAACTCAAACTTTAAAATTTTCACCCCCTTTTACTAGACATTGTGAGTCAAATTTTGATTATAGAAGGAATTAAAGGAATTGAATATGCATAATGTAGCTCATTTTCATGTTTGTGAATATTTTTCTTTATCTTTCTTATTGTTGCACCAAGGGATTTCACTTAGGGTAACCTATTCACTTATTTTTGTTTGAAAGCTCCTCAATGGTGTTCCTAGACATCTCCTATATAGATTCAAATATCTAGAAGGCAAAGACAATCATATTCATAGGTGTATCTTCTATTAGATCATTCCTACATGTCTTAAATTAGTTCGACATGTTAGATCAAATTTTTAGAAGTTGAGATTAATCACACAAGGCATGGCATTGATGATATTTTTTATGTCAATTCGAACTCTAAGGTATTTATTAGATTGAGACAATTATTTTTTTAATAATAGAAAATCATTCTAGAGTAGTATCGACACCATTTATCGATCATTGATCTAGGAGCTAAGTATAACTATCCTCCTATTTAATTATCACATTTATTTTAGTTCTATTATTTATCCCAAATATATTAACTACGTTAATTGCTTGCTAATTAATTACTTTTATTTAATTAACCTAGATCAATTATGCAAGTGGTGTTTTCCTTTACAAGTTCAAAAAATATTAATAAATTTATAAATATTAATAGAATAACAATGTAACATGCCTATTGTTCTACACAGTAATTTTTCTATGTTTTACCCACAAGTGAATAGTTTATGCATCTAACCTTTAAGAGAAATAAAAATATTATTTTCCTTTGAATAATAAATGCACATTTGAAACATATTTCAAACTTTCCCATTGTATACAAAATAATTCCTTTCATTAATTCAAATAATGATGATACATAATTTTCATATGACATTTCATATTTACAATTCCTATAGAGATGGATACAAGTTACATACATAGCTTAAACAAGCTTAAAAAATATATAAAGTACAAATGGTCTAGGTAGTCCCCCTCAAATATTGGTCGCCAATTGATGAGGAGAAGCATCACTCAAGCACTTTTCCACCAACCATAGACTTATTGCGGTCACTCGCACATCTACCTAATTGGTAAGATGGCCCTGCCCTTTGACGAAGAGATTGGTTTGGTAACCTCATAATAATAGCCTTTTTTGAGCTTGGTGTTGTGTCCTATACATTTCTAGAATTGACATACAATGGTTACAACTTACATGTATGAATATCCCTTTCCTAGTATGTAATCTTGGATCACAATGAAACCAACAGTGTAAACAATGGCTACTTACACTACTTTTGTCAAAGTATTCATCACTCAGAACTTAGAGTGGACGTCACACATTCACCCGCCTTCCTAGCTCAATTTGTTTTTAATGAACATTCGTACTCTATACTTAGGTTACCCCCTTTCCCATGGATCAAACAAATCCCAGGAATAACCCACTTAACATCTCATAATCAAAATGACTTTACTACCTAAGTGATTCTAGCAACTTCTTACTTTGTGCTACATACATCTAGTATAGGCATCCTACATATAGCGATGACAACTGCATATAGTATAAATGTGTTGCATTCACACAAACTCCTATATATAGGGTCCATACAAATATAACATATAACTAGTAAGATAGGTTCTATAACATAATGCACAACTAAGAAACATGCAATCATAAAAAAAAACATCACAACATATTCAAAATGATTCTTTTCCAACATAATAATAAAACTAATTAACCTTTCCAACATAAACAACAAAGGTATAGAAATTAGCATGCATGTATAATGCTCCAATTTATTAAACTCCTTCTTAGTTCAATCCTCAAGCTTGCTTGATACCTCCTTCAAGATCCACTTGGTTTTCGTCCTTTAGCTTCTCACTAAATCTCTCACAATAATCACAAATATGAAATAGAAAAACAACTCTCAACTCACAAGCTCTCAACTCACTAACTCAAAAATCATAGCAAAATAACATCAAGATAATCAGAATGATAAGTGTAACAATTGGTAGAATGAGCACCTTTATTTATACTAAACTGTGAGCAACTGAAGGCTACAAACAAGTTAATATTTCTACCACATTTCTATCCTTATGCAATGACTCGTCAAACTAACTCATAGGTTTGAAGCACATAATAGTCCTCTCTATTTTAATGGCTGAGTCGACTTGTTATAAGGGACAACAAGACTCATTTACTGAGTCAAATGGACAAAAATCTCATAAACAAGTTTCCTAATTTGAATTCCTTCACATATTGCTGCCAAGTTTCCTCTTGACTGAGTCTCAAAAGCTATTATCAGACTTATGTGAATTTAGCAAACTTCTTATGCATTTCATACTCTACTAGATTGGCACCACCTTCCCAAGTTGGTGCCCATATAATAGCATAGGTTTGACTTATTCATATGGCTTCAAAATTGTATTAACTTCTCATTAAATTTAATTGTTTATATACAAATATAACTAGTTAATACAAATTTAATTATTTGAAATGTTATTGCAAACTATTAGAAATTATCTACTAAAATAGTGATTAAAAACCTTAGACATAGATGATTAGTATTTTTATGCTTAGGACAATGTACAACAATCATGATCTAGGCTTAGGAAACTTTTCTCTTACTTAGTATTGTCCTCTTTTGAATTTCATCTATAGAATCTACAAAACATATTTGCATATGCTTGTAATTGTGTCTTAGAAATTGATGATAGTGAAAATCACCTCTAAGACCTAATATATAGAGAGAATACTCTTGACTTCCTTGATAGTAGTCAATCCCTATGGAAGATGTGACAACATTAAAAATATGAAAAATAGAAAATGTACATACACTGATGTAACTATTAAGACTAAGATTGAGAATAATTTTTGTTACTAAATTTGAATATAAGATTCTCTCTATTTGATGATGAATTGATCATGAAAATGACTTAAAATGGTATCCTTAAATACAAGTCCCAAACACACAACTTGAGACCTTTGGCATATGAGATAACTAATAATGATCATATTTCAAGAAAGCCAATATGAGAAAGCAATAGATTTAAATTTTAGTGCATCTTTTCATTTATAATTTTTATATTCTATTTATTATTTGATAAAAACAATGTTCCCATATGGAAAATGAGCATCATGAGATAACTAATAACGATCATATTTCAAGAAAGCCAAAATGAGAAAGCAATAGATTTAAATTTTAGTGCATCTTTTAATTTATAATTTTTATATTCTATTTATTATTTGATAAAAATAATGTTCCCATATGGAAAATGAGCATCCTAGTTGGACCTAACACTCTTTACCATTTGCAAATTGTAATATGACAAGTTTTTATAGCCTCCATGTTGAATGTAAGGTGTGTAAAGCATCCATGACAATGTAAGAAATGTAAGAGCATCAATGACATGTAAGAGGGAGTTACAAAGTGGACTAGAAAAAGGTGGAAAACTTTGACCAAGTTATGATGTATAAGAGCATGTTTGAAAAGGTGAAATAAATTTAAAAAGGAGCGCTCAATTTGGTAGGTGGATTTTATGACATCGAGAGTTACATTATTTTATTAGAATGATGACTCATCATAGAGATATACCATTAGAATTTTGTCCCATAGAGTTAGGTGTCTAAATAAGCACATGGATTTGGAGCATTTTTTAGGAAATCACTTATGGTTTCTATTTTTAGGCTTGCTTATATAGGATGTGCTTGGGATGGAGGTATAGAAGCATTAATGTTTTTTAAGGGTTATGCTATCAAAATTTCTCCTACTTGGTAGATGGTTGCTATTAAACGAGTGAATAATCTAGCAATATATTATAATTTGAGTTTTTATGATAATACATCAAATTCTTCTTTGGTTTTGGGTGTTTTCTAGGGTATCTATTATGTAAGGTGTTATATTGTGGGTTGCATGGTCCATGCATGATTTTTCACAACTAGCACTTCTACACATTAGCTCGACAAAAAAATTGTCACATGTTGAAATCTTCTCTTGAATTTACACAACAAAATGACAAGATTATTTAGGCTTGGATGAGATATCATAATGGACTCACACACATATACACAAGCATCAATTTCAATAGTTGTACAACACAATGGTAGACAACTACATGAATTATATTTAATCATTATGTGCAACTTTAGGAGTTTATACTTTAGCTTCGATAACAAAATGGTCAACTCTTATAAGCATTTCTACTTCGTGCATGACCTATGCATGGGTAATACATGCATTTGTACTATTATGGATTGTTCAACTACATACTTTTCTATCATCTAGTTGTTTGTCCTCCACATGATCATGCCAATCAACTAGAACCATACATATCATATAACATTTAACACAACCTTAGCCACATGGGAAGCACATCACACATGCATGATACTTATTTGCATATAGTGGAAGACTTCACTAATAGCCTATTCTATAAATAATATCATTGTGAATTTTATGAACTATCTTGCCAACTAGTAAGCCCAACCACATCTTTTGGTTGTATTTTAGGGTACTCTAGCAAATCAAGTGGAAGCATTCTTCTTACCTAATCATTGGAACATGCATTCTCACCATCAACTCTATAAGTATTATGCATTCAAATAATACTTGAAACAAATAAAAATAAGTTCTTTTGGTGTGGGTGTTGAAAAATGTTATGATTATAAATATGCAAATGAAGAGCAATAATCAAATCTAACTGAAATAGTAATCAAAAGGTAGATCTGGAAAGGCAAAAATGTTGTGTACCTTTCACCTAAAGTCACTTTTTGAAGCTCATTGAGGGCTCATTCGCCCTATGGTGAAAGGGTCTTGGCTAGGGTTTTTGGAAATTGCTTTATGGGTTCTCTTCTGCTCGGTCTGCACTCCTAGATTGCAGGTGTTCACTGTCAGACAACCGGAAATAAAATTTGTAGATGAGTTTGCGTGATTTGACAACTTTTCTTGTAACTTTGACAACTTTGAAACTTTATTCAATTTTTCACTTAAAAGGATCTTCAACCTTAAATTTGCAATAACACATCAAAGAGAGAAAAAAATTGTTTGCTAGATGAATGGGCGTTTGCCTTGGTCAAACCCCATTTTGGTAATTAAAACTTATAATGAAACAATGAAACTTTATTTGAAACCTTGAATACACTATCATGAAGTGGCCTCAATGAATATAGATCTTGATCATGAAATTTGATGTGAAACAATGCCTTTGAATGCTTGATAGATCTTAAACACTACATCACCATATTAGCTCAAACAACATGCATGATGCAATGCATCTTTGACATGATGAAAGGAATCTTGATTGTTGTAATAATCTTCTATAAATCTACCCTTGAATGCCTTGAGAATGCTCTTGAATGCTCTTGACTTCATAGACTTGCTAGAATGCTTGAAGACTTGAAATTGCTAGGTGAAACTAAGTGAAATAACCTTGTATTTATACATATATTAAGATTAATTCTCAAAATTTAAATACCACAAGCCGAAATTGAATTATGGATTTGAAATCATTAAAATACCATCGAAAACATATTCAAAATATGGGTCCTAGATCTAAGTGAGGACCCATTTGCCATAGGGCGAATGGGTCCTAGGCCACTTACCTAGGACACACATTGCTTAGTGTTGAATATTATGTAAAAATAAGGTTCTAGGCCTAAGTGAGGACCCATTCACCCTATGGCGAATGGATCCTAGGTCACTTACCTAGGAAAAATTTCTTCCAAAGTTGAGTGTTGTGTAATGGCATTTATGAATGTTAAGTTTTATCCCTCAAAAATTACATTTAATTAGGCTTGGATTTGAATTAAAGGTGCCAATTAAGGAAAATTAACCTCAATCAATTAATAAATCCCTAGATTAATGTGAAAGTGTAAAGGTACACCTTACATCATAAAAAATAAGACACAATTAAGTCCATTTAATTTAAAAGGGCCCTAAACTTAATGCAAATATGAAAATCACATTACAACACTAAATTAAGGCAACATTAGGTTCATTTTAATATTAATTATTTCCAAATTAAGTGTGAAAAATGGATTCTTTTTCCTACACTACAATACCAATGAAGGATAACATATTCTTCATATTATTTGCATGCCCTATTAAGTCATACCCTGCTCCTTTTATAAGTCTTTTGCATAAGAAGCACTTAATAAATATAAACATATCTCTATTAGCAGTGCTTCATAACCTTGTTGCTACACGCAAGGTTGTCCTCGTATTTTATAAATGCAAATTAGATTATTGCATGCCATTTATTTTTGTTGAAATTTATATGTGTTTTTATTTAGCATTTCTCTCCTCCAAGGGTTAAGTATGAATTTCCATAATTTTCCATAGCTTCCTATCATTTAGTATTAGATCTTGTTTGTAGATTTCTTTTATATATGTAAGGATAAGAGTTTTTTGTTGTTAACCCTAGTTTGAGTAGGATATTTGTGTAGGTGACCTTATTTAAGGTTAAAGATAATGAGCACACCAAGGATGGTGATGTTGGAGTGTGGACAGACACTAAGAGGGGGGGTGAATCAATGTCTAAAACGTTTTGAACTTTAATCAAGACTTTTAAACCTAATATCATTTCTAATGACAACGGGGTTGATTGATTGCATTGAGAGCATTTATGACAGCATTAGCATTGCTCATTTTGACAACTTATCCCAAAAATCCTTGTGAGAATTATCTTGCAATTGCAAAAGAGATGACCGACATTGTTTAAACACTTTAGGATTATCAAATTTCAATGCAGACTTAGAACCAACTGTGCAATGGAATGACATGTGATAAGCATGAAACAACAAAGGGCTTTAGTTCAACAAAACAATTCTTGAGCTCTAAAACAAATGAATACATTTAAGCTTTATTTTGAATCTAAATCTTTAACAATGATAGAACACTTATGCAAAACATTTTGATCTAAACATTTGCAGCAATGAAGGGACTAACATTCAACCAAGCTTAGACTGATAAGAACAAATAATCACAAAAACATCACAGTCATGAAGCATTATCACATCAAAGAAATTGAGACCATAAGACAAAGAATTTTTCAAGTGGAAAACCCTCCTGGGGTAGAAAAACCACTCCTAAACTGCCTTACTGGCTTAATTTCAAAAACCACTACTTACAATGCCTTATAGGATAATTTTTGAGCACCAACTCAAGGAGCACCAAACCCTCATTTAGAGACACCAATCTCAAGGAGCACCAAACCCTCATTTAGAGACACCAATCTCAAGGAGCACCAAACCCTCATTTAGAGACACCAATCTCAAGGAGCACCAACCCCTTTTCAGTTTACAGAATTACAATAACACAGAGGGTCTCTTTGTTTCTCTTTTTCTCACAAGAGCCTCTCAACTGACTATCCCCACAATCCTCAAGGTTCTCAATTGAACCTTCAGAAGTCTAGACATAATCACGTCTTAAGACAACTTGTGTTGTTCTTATGTTTCAGATTTACAATCTCAGAGTAAAGCATGTCTATCAGAATAGACCATACAAAATGCCATGTTCAATCTCTCTCCTCTATTTTTCATTACAACAAAAATATTATATATGTGTTATCCATCAATTAGAGGTATATCCAAAAATACAAACTTTTTGACCAATATATGCTTGGTAAGATCTAAGAATTAGAGAAGTATCCACGAGAAAATATTTCTTTTGACAGAATGTGCAAGAACGAGTATATTAATAAAGTGACTATGAAACCCTCAAAAAGGTCGTATAAGGTGGAAGCCATCATTTCTTAATTTGAAACTTCACCCAAGGGTTTTCTTCAGGAAAGCTAGAAGGTCATTATTAAATTTATTCTCAGAACCCTAAAAGAAAAAAATAACAGATCTGCAACACTAAAAAACAAGAATACCATATCCCTTTTAAACCAGATTTTAGATACCCTCAAGAAATTAATGACAGGCGAAGATCATAGAAACACAGTATCCTTCAAGAACATTTTCTAAGCTGTTAGAGACAACAAATAAATCACTGCAAGAACCTAAAATAGGTTTGTAACTGAACCCCAGACTAAAAGAATGCAGTAACCAAAAATAGCCAAATCTTTTCGAATACCCACAAAGAGAAAAGATGCAACTGAAGCCATTTTGATAGAGATAATTCTACTTATGCATTTTTTGTTTTGAACTAAGAAGACTGTAACTGCCTTTTCAATTTTAACTTGAAAACACTCACCAAATAAAGATGATAATACCTATTTTAATGAACCTGAAGATAGACAAACCAAAAAGCATGAGATTTTGCATCGAATGTTACCAACCCAGCTGAGTGATGTCATTGATTCTTCTTCTAGATTCAATCTCAACCTATACTGACCTTCCAAGCTCGTGCCCTCTCCTTACCAACCTTTGTCATAGCTCTCATAGAAGGCATAGATGTTTACAGCAAGACAAAAAGACATAGTAACTACTGAGTATGAACTTCCATGATGGCAACAGAGGCTAGGGTTTCAAACCCACAAACTAAAGAATGACAAACAATGTTTTCCCTAAACTCTTCAAGCTATTTTCATTCACTGAATTTTTCAAATCAAAATACCATTTGAAGTCTGAAATAAATCATATAATTATCAAATAATCATTGCATTTCAAATTCGCGGCTTCAAACATTTTACCAAGTAGGCCATCAATAATAAACACTTTGATGATTCAATATTATGTTGTTTTGAAGACTTTTCAACTATTGACATGCTCATTACTTCAAAAACCAATTCAAAGTCCACAATAATCAATGTCCAAAATAAAATGTCGATAAGAAGATAATCAATCACGGTTGTCAATGCAAAATTTAAATATGACTTTAATTAAAGTCATTTACTTATGCAATAAGGCCCGATTTCTTTGTAAAGAGAAATGACTTCACATCACTTGAATTGAAAATGCAATACTCCTTAGGAATGAACCATATCATATACCCATATCATATTTTTAATTTTTTAAATAGATGCCAATAGATATCAATTATAAGCCATGAACCATATTATATACCCATGCAAGGTTATCAACTGAAATACCAAACTCGAATGCCAAGGAGAGCATTGAAATAATTCCAACCCAATATGCCATGAAGGAAAATGAAACTTGTCAACGATGCTAGTGAACAATCTTGATAAGTATCAATGGAACCAACAAACCAACTAATAAAGACTAACTCAATTGATATACTTGACATGCAATAATGAAGGGCCAACCTGTCATAATGAAACCAATTGTTCCATGATTAACTTGTGATATCAGTGAACCAACCTGAATAGCCATGCTATATACCTATATAAGCAAGATAACCTTTGTCTGCACATGAAGCTCAACCTGATCAGTACCACAAGATGCCATAAATTTGAATGTAAACCAAATCCATAAAGTTGTCCATAATCAAAGTACTGAATGCCAAAACATGAATAGACCAAGAGTAAGTTGGGCCTGAATCAAGTATCACAATATCAATACCAAAATGCCATAGCTAAACCAATGAAATACCAAGACCAAAGAGCCATAATATCAAGTTTGACATCAAGGACAAAATATCAACAGGTGATAGATAGATTTTACATGTCATTAACTTTGAGTTATGAAAGTTTAAGATACAAAAATTTGGAGTTGGTCATATGGTGACTCAAATCTCTTGTTTGGCTATTTAGAACTCAATCCTTGTCACATGGTAGTTGTGTAAATATTTTATCTCATGATTATATATAGTTGAAAAGTGCTTATCTTGGGTGCTTATTTTTAGTACCCAAGTCACATGGGAAAATCTAGTATTACTTTTGGTTTGGAGTACTTGCTTTAAGTGCTTGGAGTTAGTCCCTAGTAATATGAGAAACTACTAGAGATCTAGCCTCCTAGAATTTTGGTGTTTTATATATGCATATTGAAACTTCATGGTTATTTGAGTTTACACATAAATAAATATTACAAACTCTTGGTTATTTAAGTTTTCATGTTTATTCATGTTGTAAATTCATGGTTATTTGACTTTGCATGTAAACACATGTTGCGAAATCATGGTTATTTGACAAATGCAACTAAATTATGGTCAAAATGGTGCTAAACAACACCTTTCTAGGAGCCTAAGTCAAACACCTTGTTTCCAAATAGAAAAAGGGAAAGCGAAAAGTATGTGATTTTCTCCTCTATGAGTGCATATCAAGAATAATATAACATTTGACATTTATATACTTCCTATATTTTAAAGCAATTATAAAAATCATAATAGTGAGAAAGGTTCTTAATCAACTTGCTTATAACCACTCTAAATAAAATTGGAGATGTAACAAAGAGCTCAACCCCTTGATAATTGTATTAATATAATAAAATTTATATTTAATTATTTTTTAAATAAAATACACCAACAATATATAGTCTTTAATTTTAATTGATTTTTTGTGTCTCTTAGATAGGCTTTAAAACACAATTCCAAATCATAACAAAAAATGATTATTAAATTATTATGGAAAATAATTAAAATATATTTTTTTCTTATTCGCCCTTGAAATCATAATTTTTTTAGTTTTAGAATTTCGCTATGTATGCAATATGAACTAGCTTAAATTTATAGAATATTATTTATATTTTAATGAAAATATTTATAAATAAGATTCTCTTAGTTTCAATATTATTTATTCAAATATTATCTACTAACAAGGTCAACCATATGAAGGTGGAAGCTCACATGACCTCTCGTAATTGACCTAAGACAACCAGAAAACAACACAACACAATAGCACGTAAAACAACACAACACAATAGCACATAAAACAACACAACACTACACAAAACAAACATAGATAGACAACACAAGACCATATGTACAATTTATTTTATATTTACATATACCTTTAAGTATACAACTTCGATATGATGATTGGGTAAAAGCACAAACCTATGTCACACATTATAAAGGAATTGACTAACAAAAAAAAAAATTAAACTTCGACCACATAAAAGTGGTCTTTATGTTTTGAATTTCAAAATGATGTAAACTAATTAAATGTACAAAACTTTTGATGAAGTTTATTCCTATAATTTTTTCATATTTAAAAAAAATTATTTTCATTATTTTTTTTATCAATTTAAGAATAGATTTTGGAATACTGAAAATTTCACAAAAAAAGTGATGTTCACAGGACGCCAAGAAACAAATTGAAAAAAACTTTTTTTTTCCCTGAATTTTTTCCTCCAAATAGGTAACTTCAATATCTAGTGCATGGAAAAAAAAATCGATATATATTTTTCTCATAATAACATTTTAAAGTCAAACTTATTAGAATTTGACAATTTTCATGGGACATCAACTATTGTCTATTTTTTAATCATTTTCAGAAAACAAATTATACCCTTTTGAAGAGGACTCTCTCCTTTAGTGCACCATATATTTATTTAAAAATTAAATATATTTTAATATTTTTTTAACTTCTAATTAGCCTTTATTTTAACTTTAACAACCTACTTGCTTTATTTTTAAAATAAAATATATTAAAACTAATCAAAATATTAAAAAATTTACATATTTAAATTCACCACTTTGAACTCTACAAAAGGGTATTTTTTTTTTTTTAAACATCATTTTGACTAAAGAAATACTTAGTTGAAGTTGAAAGTTTTAGAAAATTCTGAAAAAGTTGACTTGGCTGCCAACTAGGATGCCACATAGACAGTTTCGGTAGAAAGGGTTTCGGTCAAAACCATTTCTATAGAAATCTCACACATAAAATAGGCCAATTTCAAAGTGGCAAAGGGGAAATTTTTTTTTTTTTGGATTCGGCCAAAACCTATTCAACTGAAACCCTGTGTGCCACGTGGTTTTGGTTGAAACCTATTCGGCTTAAACTTTTTCGATTGAAAATGTTTCGCTCAAAACTATTTATTTGGCCAAAAGTGTGACATAGCTTTGTGAATTTACTCGATTGCAATAACTATATTACATGTCAAGTTGTCATATTCTATAATTTATTGCATTGATAAAATTTTATAAACTATTTTAAATCTTTTACAAAAAAATTTATACAACTTGCAATAGTGTTAACTTGTGATGATAAAACAACACAATGTCTTTAGTGTCATGCAAATTCTCAGTACAACTGAGAGGGGGGATAAATCAATTGTATACTTTTAAAACATCAAAAACCCTCATTAATATTCAAATTTGTATTATATCTTAAACCCTTAACATGCATTAACAAAATGTAACACGTGTAAAGTAGTAATGCAAATACATCAAACACATAAGAACACCGGATTTACGTGGAAAACTCAATAAGGGAAAAACCACGGTGAGGATTAACTCACTAATATATGAATTGCAACACCGAATACAATAAGGCTCATTGCCTAGAAAGATAAGAAAGGCTCACTATTGATGGTTCACTGTCAAAGGACTCATTGTCCAAAAGAAAAAGGAATAGAAGAAGAGGTGGTTCACTACAAATTTGAACTTATAACAATGCATTTCACACATGTTGAAGGTATAGTTCCATTGAAGCACAAACAACTCATCAAATAGACTAAAATGTAGACACCTCCTACTCACTACATTAGGAAGTCGTAAGCATTAAGGTTTGCACTCAAATCATCACTCTTGATCACTTTCACATCTTTCACATCACACACCTTGCTCTTAATCCACACAACAATTCTTCTTGAATTTATACTGTCCACAACCTAAAACAACCTCAATTAGGTTAAGGTCTTGAGGAAACGTATACACCTCAATCATGTAACATCAAATAAGTAAGCACCAACACTTCCACAATATAAATAATTGAATTCAAACCATGCCACTATTTAATTAGGACCCAAATCTACACAAAAACGCTTCTCAACACTTCCTCAAATAATAATTAACCTTTGTAATTAGCGCTAGCATGCCAGGTTGGTCAAACCTACACTAACACTAACAAGTGACACCGAACACACCTCTCCAAGTCTAAAAACATCTCACGGAAAATACAAAAAAAAATCCATAATATCCATACAACATCTCAAAATATTCCACATCATCAAAATATTTTCCACAACTATTGCAACAACTTGAAACTCAAGAACACCTTCATTGTATGCAACCAGGCGCATTGGCATAGACATCTAATATACCAGAAAACTTCGTGAAACAACTTGGCACCTGAAAACTTCAAGGGAAGGTATATAAAAATGACATAAGCACATTTCCAGATCTATAACAACAAAATATTCACTATGGAGAAATGCGGAACAATCTCATTTCTCCCCGACACCCTATTTCACTAGACAAACATATTGTCAAACACATCTTTCACTACAGTACAATTTAGAACCTGAAAATCTAGATATATAACACCTCTAGTCATCAAGTCCAAACCGCATGGGCATATCTTCAACCATGAAGAAATGCGGAGCAAAAAATGAACACCACTTTATCACACTAAACTCTCTTTTATTCAATTTTTCTCAAAAGCGCTTGGAAACCAAGTGATCCAACTTCACCTACAACATTACTAACACCTCTACATAGCATATACAACATCTACAACATGCAACACTTTCCAACTACAATAATATCTCCAAACACAAGTCAGGCCAACAATCTCTACAACTATCAATGACAACACTATCATATGTTGATATCAATACCAGTAGCATACTTTATACAAGAGGTTGACATCAATACCGACAATTCCAAACACATCATCAATACCGACAATTCCAAACACATCATCAATACCAATAGCATTCCAACACTCTCTTCATATAAGGGTTTGGCATCTATGACAACACCCAAGCAACTCACAAACAACTACAATGTCTCCAAACTTCCAACACCTCCCCTTTGTCATTGATGGTGTAGACACCTAAATTTGACCCTTTACATAAGGACAAATTTATCCCTTTCCTTCATCCCCTTCATCAACGTTAATTTAATTAATGTTCTTTTTTCCCTAACGTTCCCAAGGTATTTAATTTAATCAATTAAATACTTTATACATAAGCCCACTTCATCTCTAAATTAAAATAATTTATTTAATTTAGTCAATTATCCTTTTCAAATTTTAATTCATTATCTCTCTCTCCTAGTCACATTCTCCATAATCTTTCACTAAACTGGATTAATTTAATTAATATTTCATTAAGATGTGCATATCCTTAATTAGGATTAATGTCACATCCTCCATAACTTGCCATTTGCCTCTAATCATCATTAATTAATCTAATAATCTATTTGCACAATCCTAATCCTAATCACTTACCCCATTTGACATGTCCTTAAGTCAACCTCCTTGGTACTTACCTTTTTTGGGTTGACCTCTTCCCCATGTGAATAAAAAATTCACACTTATTCTCCCCATAGATTTGTCTTCCCCATGACATCTCATATGTCACATTGTACCCATGGGACAAAGAAACCTTCTAGAAGGAATTTTATCTTACCCTTTGGTTTCTTCCAAAAAGTGAATTTTATCTTACTTTTATTCCTCCAAAGCTTTCCCCTTCCCCATGTGATCATTAAGAGGTCACATCAATCACATGCCAAAGTACTTGCAAGTACCTTGGGACCACATGGCCTCTTCCATGTCATTTGTACCCTTTTCCATCTCACCTTGTCCTTTGGACAACTCACCCGCCACATGTCCAAATGTGAGGTCTTCTGACTCCTCAACTCACCATAGCCCTCCATCTTGGCCATGGTGGCTCAATCTTGACCGTTGAATTCTTTAGAGAATTCAACTTTTCCTATAAATACCCCCCTTCTTCGTTTATTAAAGGATCCTTGGGCATTCATAGCTAACTTATGATCTTAAGCCATTTGAGCCTCCATAAGTTATTATCACATCATTTCATCCAATATCCATCTTAGCCATTTACATCTTCATCTTGCATTTTAAGCACTTTGCATCATTTTGCCATCAAGGAGCACACATAATATCAACTATCAAAGGACCAACCAAGGAAAGCATGGGAAAAGGTATATCAATTTGATTCTCATTTTCATCTTCCTTTTATCTTGTGTTTAACTTAGGCTAATCATTTTAAGGTGTTAGGTGTCTTTGTATTCTTCTTGCATTTTATTTTGCACTTTAGATTAGTAGGTTTTTCCCCTTCACAGATGGCAACACTTGTTTTCTGAAAAACCATCAACAACAAAAGTAACTAGCAACAATACTACAATAAGTAGTACTCCCCCTAACATGGAAAAAATTTGCGTGCTTCATCTTCTCTCTTCATGGATTTCATTTCCTGCAACACCTTAGATTCTCTCTCCCCATATGGTCTTTAGATCATATTATAGTTTTTCAACCACTTTAACTCCCTCCATGTTTTTCAGATTCTCTCTCCCCCTTTGACATGAATGGAAAAGGACTATAAACTCATCCAACTCTCTTTCTATCTCCCTTTGACAACATACAAAGGGCAACAATTGCATACACCACTTGCAATACCAACAAGCAATTTCACTCATTCTTCTACACTCCCTTTTCTATATTGAACTCTTTTGCTTTCCTCTATACTCACTTTCTTGCACACTCCCCCTTAGGAGCACACAATATACTCCATTAGACTGCACCATCCAACAACCACTACTACCTCTCCCCCTGAGAGGTACAACCTTCAACATCAGTCTAGGACCAAGAAATATATCTTGAAGTACTTCTTGGATAGATGCACATACTTATGCATCTAGTTGAAAGGAGGGAAACAACCGCTAACTTCTCTCGAAGATACTCAAAAGTATCTTTTGGAAGAACATTTTTGAAAATATCAACAACCTTATCCTTAGTAGGCACATACTCCAACTTCACCTCATTCTCTGTAACTTTCTCTCTCAAGAAGTGATATCGGATTGAGATATGTTTTGTTCTTGAATGCATTACTAGATTCTTTGAAATATTGATTGCACTTGTATCATCACACATGATAGAAATAGGTTCATCATATGAAACTCTAATAGCTTGCAATGTTTTCTTCATCCACAACACCTGTGTAAAACATGATGTTGTTGCAATATATTTTTCTTTTGTAGCGGATAATGACACTAAATCCTACTTCTTACTTAACTATGAAACCAACCTACTTCCAAGAAAGAAATCACCACCACTTGTACTTTTCCTATCATCTACACTGTGAAGCAATTTTTCTCTGAGTATTCTCTTTTGGATTTGGTCTCGATAGTTCCCCTCTTTTTTTTTCTTTTTTTTTTTTGTGTTTTGATGGTATCTCATCTCGAAGGTTATAATTACTCCTGCAAAAAGGTGCACAATGCACCACATAGTGGCTGCATGGATTTTTCATATTGCTTTCCTTTCGGGCCCTAAGCAAGACATGTAGTTGCATCATGAGAATTTTCCATAGGCTACTCTCACGGACTTGAAAATCACCCGCCAGCATGCCACGTTACTCATCTTTTGTTGGGTGGGTTGTTTCACCTGTGAACATGTTATTTCTTTGGAAGATTTTGTCGGGCAACACGATGGATCTTACACTTTTAGAATTAGTCTCTTTTGGATGGTGCCATTATTACTTACAACTAATCGGATAAGATTTTTCCAAGCAGTTATGACTTCAAATCCTCTTCAGACAACAATACCTTCACAAGGCTCCCATAATGCCTAGATTCATGAAGAGCCATTATTGAAGCAACTCAACTTTCATTAGTGAAGATTGACATGATAAAATTAGATCCTTGATCAAATTGCAGAGTTATCAGATGAGGACACCTATTAGGAATTCATCTCTATCTACAACAAATACTTGATATTGACACGTCTTTTGGCCCTATAAAAGGAAGCTTCAATAGCTTGTTAAAGATCATCAAGATAGGAGTTTTTTGTCTGTTAGGAATTAAAGTAGTAGAGATACAAGAAGGTTTTTTACAAAGCTTTTGTTTTTCTCTATGGCATGTTAAACTATTATCAAGATGATTGCTCGGATTGGTTTTCAACCTTTAAATTTATGTTATTTTTGCAAGAACTAGTAGTAGAAGGAAGAAATATATGATATTATGCATCTATGGCCTTTGTCACATTTTTTCTTTCTCTATTTTGTAAATGTTGAATACTTTGTGTCAACTCATTCAAGCATAGTCTTGGTAATTACTTTCTATGCCATTAGCTTCTATGTTTGAATAATGCCATCTTTTAGAAATTAAATCATGTTTGTTATACTCTTTCATTTTTATGCAAAGATTATGCTAATTTTCATATTATGCTATGAGAGTAAGGTGGATTTGTAAAGATCTGAGGTATTTCTCTTAATATTGGGTTCCTTATTTTTGTTGGACCTTAATGGGTGCTTCCTGCAGGGAGATCTGAATGATTTCTTTATGCTCCTATGGGCCTTAGTTGATCGTTCTCTTTCCAACAATGAAGGGTTTGTAGCATTTTGTGTTCATTCCATAAAAAATAAGAGCCTTCTAAGGTTTGAAATGTTCTAAAAAAATTGTGGCGCATCACCTTAGTTAGCTTCTTTTTTTGCATTTCTCTTTCCCTTTTCCCCAAAACACAAGGAAGAGTTAGCTTCTATAAAAATCCTTGAGGTCATTTAGTGAAGTGCAAAAAGGTCTCCCATTCATTGAATTTCCCATAAGATTGTTCAGGAGAAGCACAAAATTTCATGATCAACAATTGTTATTCTGGCACACTCGATGGGATCAAATTCTTTCACAATATCTAATAATTAGCCTTAAAGAGGCATTTTTTGAATCAGACTAACAAGAGAGGCTGGTAATCTCATGCCCAGAGTCCACACTAGAGCATCCTCTAGAGGAAATTTTCATTCTCAGTTACTCTCTTCGACCCCTAGGAGAAGATGCGTCATAGGTTCCATATCACCTATCAGAATAAATAGGGTAAGAAGTACTAGCCTAGAGTCTAGAGCCTTATCCACCCCTCCAGATGACCAAGCCTTTCAAATCAGAATACTTGTCTACCCAATCTATAAAAGTTTATTTTTGATCGCTCTCTAAGGAGCTCCTACTCCTATAAATTTTGTGACTTGGGATAGTGGCAATCTGCTAGTTTCACCTACACCTCCAGATGTGTGGCCTACCATACCCACCAATGCCCTCAAAGCTATTCCAAAGTTTATTGTGGAGGATTTCAAAACACCTTATGAGCATCTCTAAGACATAGCAGAGGTTTGCAAGGTTCACAACATCATAGAGAAAAATTTCACCCTCAGATTGTTAGTTGCATCTTTCAAAGGAAGGCTCAAGATTGGTATAGATCCTTAGTTCCCAATACCATCCGCTCTTGGGATGACCTCAAAGACAAGATTTTTTAGCATTTTTCAAAGAAAGGAGACTACTCATCCTTATTGCAGCAATTGATCACAATCAAGAGAGCCTTGTAGGAGGCCATGATCGACTTCAATACCAGGTTCCATAAAACCTGGAAAAGGATTCCTATGGTAGCCAAGCCTCCAACAACCATGACATTCATTTTATTTTAGAAGGATTTCAATTCAGATATGGTACAATCACTCAAAGGTGATACCTTGTCCAACATATATGATCTCGCTATGCGAATAAAGAATAATTTAATAAATGTTGAGAAGCTTCCACCACGACCGATGATGCCCATGTTCATAGAGATCTTTGGCAGAATCCAGGAGGAAGTAATTCCCAACACCTCTGCTTCACTCCCTAGCACATCAGTTGCACTGCCACCTTCAATGTATGTGTACCCAAATGCACAACCAAGCATGTCAAGCTCTTCTTCATTGGTCGCAGATGTCAACGACATGGAGAATCTAAAGAGGAATTTTGCAAATGAGTTAATCATTATTTGGCATCAACATGCAGTGCCTCTGAAGCCCCCCATAAAAAAATATCAAGGAGGGAGGCCACCTTTCCAGCATAACACATACCAAGGAGCTCCAAGAGGAGGCAACCAACAATAGACATCTACTAGCCAAATAGTCTCAGTCACCACACTGCTCCAGACTGTCAAGAATAGCCCAAAGAAGGACTTGGTTCCAAGACAGAACAATTTGGAAGAGGATATGAATGCATGGTGCTTCCCATGCAATGATGCTCATATGCCTCAAAATTTTCCAAGGGGTAATCTTCAATAGAGGGTAGTAGAATAGAGGAGCTAGGGCATATTTTTTTTAAAGAACTACCCAATTTTGTAAAAAATAAATTGAATTTCACCAATTGTTCATCCTAGGAATTTCATCAAATAGTTAATAGGATTCCCATTTTAAAGACATAAGTTGATACAACTCCAAATAATAACCCCAATTTAGCTCATTGCTCACTAGTAAATGTATAATCAAACTGATTATAAACAAAAGATAGCCTATCTCAGCCGCTAAAGTACTGGTATTATCTAAAATTTCAATAGTTCACTTCATACTTCATTCACAAAGGGATGCTAGAAAGCATTGCACAATCAACTTGTCATACATTTCATAATTTGTTAAGGGAGACTTTCAAAAGTTGAATATATTACAGATAACTAACTTTTACCGATCGATAATAAATAATAGTTTTCTCTGACCTATTGAACTTTTGTAAGTAACAAAGTGTATAAACAATAGGACCAAGTCCAGCAGCTCTATTTCACCCACCTTTTTAAATAGTCATAAAAATTTTATTTAGTCCCCCACGATCAAGTTTGTGCACTACTTGTAGCTTCACTTGCAATCTTGAAGTTAGCCTATACTTATTTGATTTTGGTGTTGACTAGTTGGCCAAAACTTGTTCGATCCCCCTTAATATGAGACTTTAATTAAATTCAACTACATATGATTTCCTACTATTCATGTCTCTTCACCAAGGCTCCACGTTACCACATTCTGACAAGGAAGTGTCATTGTTTAGTCTCATCCTATTCACTTTACATACCAACTATCCTCAATATCTCTTGTTGCTAATCTTCATGACTACAGTCCTCCTTACGTATCTTTGCCCTCATATAGTTTTGATGCAGCTATATTGATATATGACACTTTTTAAAAACATACAAAATCAAAGATTAACACTCATCTCCTTTATCTTCCACGTTGCAATTCAGAAAGTTCACTTGGTCGCTTAATTTATGAAGTGTCCAAAGCTGACGATTCTCAAATGCCCTATTATCACAAGGATTTGCACCTGCATGCAAGGCTAGAAAGCTCTGCAATCCCATGTAACATTGGACTAATTTCACGTTGTGGGTATCTTATTGTGAAACTAGACCTCTGGATTATAGGTCGGCTTCCTTTTTGATTCTCTAATGACTAACTTTGACTTGGATGAAAAAGGGGAAGAAAGGATATAATTGAATGCATAAATTGAACCTAAAACAAATGGTGATGCACCTAAAAAATGAAAATTGATTTGCAACCTGACTCACGGATTATTTATCAATATTTTTATTTGCACAACTAAATTTGACAACTTAAACACTTGAATGTTTCATACAAAGGCTTTGACAAAATATCTTTTCGAAGGAAAACACTATTTTCACAACCAAAATATAAAGTAACCATATGCACAATGTATAACCCATGAACTTAAGCATAACTGCATGCATACATTTATGAAAGAGACAAAAAGATTAGAGGCTTTAAAATGAAACACAATAATCTCTCAATCGAATCCAACACAATGATGATGCTTGAAATCTTGAAGGAAAAACTATATAATAATGAAAATCAGAAGGAATTCATATGCAAATTACAAACATGATTAACCTCTAATGCTGTAAAAATTGTATTAATGTACAAGTTGAGTTACAAATCTTTGTCTCTCTACAAAAGGTATCCCAAAAGAGATGAAAAATAAGAACTAAAGGAAAAAGAATAGATTTTTCCAATATATATAATAAAGGAATGCATAAAGAATCCAAGAGGTGGAACTGAATGTGAATTGGAAGTGAGAAAAATATCTCCACATATGCTCTCATGAGCAAAAGAGAAAATCCTCGTAAAAATGGCCTAAAACTGAAGCAAACTGAACTATGTGTCTTGAAAACTCCACCTCTCCATGCACATGAAGATAAGGCATCAAAAATTGAAGTTTAACTAATGATTAGATTGAAAAATCCATTATCTACTCCACTTGACCTAGCATGATTTCTGACCTTCAGTTAGCTTCACTTATATTCCTTGCATGGATTTGAGAGGAAAAAAAAGGAACTGTTTGACTAGATATTAAAGATAATCAGTTTGTGATTATTTTAATATTCATATGTGGCGATAGTCCTTTTATTTGCATAGATTTGTATTCAGGTAATAAGACACTACCTTTGATACTCAATTACATAGTCTAATTTTATCAAAATCATGCAAACATGATAAGTGAAGTTGTCTTTTACTTCAAATTAAATAATAAATTTGAAGCCTATTTCCCAAATTGATTACCAAACCCACGGGCTCCTCCAAAATCATTAAGTATTTTGACTCAATTCATAGACCATGGGTGTAATTCAAAATAATCTTATCTTTAAAACATAATTCATAATTACCGAACTCGAATTAGGATATTTGAACCCTAAAACTTTCCCTCATTCTTCATTTGCCTCTTTTTGGCGCTGCCATGTTGCTTGCTGCCATGGACTAGGGTTCGAAGCACTGAAGCTCAAATCTTCATCATTCCTCTGTGTTTCAATGATTTTCTTTGTAGGCTTTCACAAGGAAAGTGTGGTAAGTAACTTGCAACCAAATTTTTTGAGATCTTTCCTTCATTTTGAAAGGCATTACTGGGCTTTCAAGCCATGGCTATGAACATACTTCTAATAGCTTTTTTGCTTTTCTTTTCTTTTTGTGGAATTTTCTTGATGTTTCTAGCTGCTTCTATTTCTATTGGCATTATCTTTACCTTGGGCCACCATGGACGCCTCCATTTTGAGCTTATGGAAGAATCAACACATGGGTTTTGGACAATATCTCCTGCACAACAACCTGGGTAAGTTTTCTTCACCATACAAGCTCTATATTTTCCCTTACCACTTGTTGAAAGAAGCTCTAATAGTTTTAAGTTCAATGATTGAGCCTCTCTTTAATGTTTTGATTTTTTATACAATCATCTAGCTTGTTCTCAATGCTTAGGATTTTCTGGGTTATTCTCTCATTTTCTATAATTACATAATTAACCCACGCGGGTTTGGCTTTGGCCGAGAATAAACTCGAGGGTGATTCACTTAAAACTCAAGCTCTTTTCTTCCATTATTGTGAGAAATAAAAGGAACAACTTCATTGGCACCTTTGAAATTGGCAAAATTTAGGATTATTTCTTGAAACCCTCACCTTGAAGTGATTGTGCATTTTGGGTATTGTTATTGTTCATCTTTACCCTTGAGATCTCTACGTTAAGAATGCACCTGCACCTTTGATATTGAATGTTCTTGGTAACTATAGTGAAAGTGATTGTTAGAGACTGTCATGACATATTTTCATGCTTTGGAATCTTATCCTTGCATTACTGTGATTTGTAGCTATCATCATTCTTCATACTGGAATGCATTATTTGCATCACTGTCTCTTTTTCACTTCTCCTCAATTGTTATGGCGAATTCAATGTGTATCCTTTGTTCTTTTTCAAAACATAATAGCTGTCTCTTAAGGACTGTATGAATTATTGTGCTTTGTTTGATACATGTTCGTGAATGTATAACATTTGTTGTTTCCTCATGCATATATGTCCATGGTATTCTGAATTTCAATGACATATAATGAGAAATGTTCATATAAAATAGACCTTGCACTTCATAGACAATGTAAACACATTTTGTTTCCTCTTCGCTGTAGCTATGCCTCTCTTTGTACTCCATTTTGTATCCCTTCTGTATTTAGCTCACTATTATTATTGCTTGACTGTGATCTTATCATGATGAATCACTATTCATAACTGCCCACCTTTACTCATACTCTTGGTTGTTCATGGCAGTATTTCTTATCATAGTTCTTCAATGTGTACATACAAAACTCACCTTTCACCTGCTTGTTAGCAGATTCTTTCATTGTTCACCATACAAGCACTCACACAATTGAATGCAATAAGGCCACATACATTATTGCTTCATATTTTTGGATTTTATCATATATCTGCTCCTTATAGAGTTTTCATGTCTTCATGAAAGATCTTCATGACAAACCTGTGACATATGCACCTTGTTTATACAAATGAAATTCCTATGGCTACCACCATAATCTGTAGGTTGTCACCATCTTAACTGAGCACTTATAAAACCTACATTACCTTATGATGATTTATGACTATTTTTAAAATTTGAAGCTATCACTGTATTCCCTTTCATTTACATGTTACTGTGCATTGTTGCTCTTCTTTATTTGACAAATGTTGTCCCTCCATTATTACTGTGATCAAACCCAAAAGTAATGTGATCACCATGTTTTTTTTATCAAATGTTGATTTCTTTATGTCAAAGCCTCCCTCTTTATGCCAAAGGTCTGTCACCCTTACATTATGCATGACTATCCCTTGAGTTTGCCCTTGAATAATGATTGTTCTTTGATTATTTTTACAAACCCTTTAAATAAGGCATTGTTTCCTCATTAATGATTGAGAATTTGTAATGTCCCCGATTTAGCCCTACACTCTACAATTGGATTTAGCCTATTTCCAGAAACTCGTAGGCTAAGTAGAATGGGAACACTTACTATTTATAGTAAGTCATGATACTGCTTAGTTGGCATGCAAATGTGGTTTTGACAAACTTACTATTTATAGCAATATGCTATTTTTGGTAAGTATATTTATAGCAGTATCACTCTAGCAACAACTCAATCTTTTGCAGTTTAGTTTGGCTTTCTGTTGAGTTGAAGTGAACTTACTATTTTTGGCAGTGGCTATTTTTAGTAAGTCTAATCTTGGCAGTATCATCATCTGCAGTTCAGCTCAGGTCATCATGCTATTTGTGGCAATCCTTCAATTTCAGTATTGGCTTTGGTTTTGGTTATCTCCTTGGACTAAGTGTTATACTTAGTTAATTTCATGATTTTAAGTTGTACCCCCATGCCTAGGAGTAATAACTTCATGTTGTTTTAAAGAGGGGACATTAAGGGGTCATGTTGAGCATTTAATGATTTATTAAATGTATTATTGTTGTAAAGTAAAATGGACGCCTAAAGGGAAGGGGATAATGTTTTATTATTTCACAATAAAGTGAATGGTTAAAAGTGTGTCTCTTGGGAAGTTGAAGTGATTCAAATTCTTGGAATTCAAAGTGTTTCATTTGCCCATTGAAACTTATATATTGCTGCATTGTGGAGAGTTGATTATGTTATGTTTTGGAAAGCAAAGTTATGCTGCTGGTTTGAAATCCAGAATCCGGCTAAGGGAGAGCTTAGCAATTCTATTCCACTCTTCAGGCCTGAAACTATGATTCCCTAGATGATGGATTGAGAGTGTGCTTCATTCAGAAGTGCACATTGAGCCTCAATATTGAATATTTAGATGTTATTTCCAGATTTTATTGTTGTTGATTCAATCATGTCTGTAGGTGAAAATCATTAACAACTTTAAGAGTAATTCTAATTTGGTTATGGGTATTTGTTCATCATAATCCTATGCTTGGGATGACCCTTCCTACCAATTTGTAGATTTTAGTTTGGAGTCTTCGATTTTATATGTCAAAATCGCCCCTCAAGGAGGGTTGTACATTTAAGCTTGCGTGGGGATTTGTGCCATAAATAAATAAGGGTGTTTTGAGGCTGTTTCTTCATCTCAGTAGGGGTGCCTATCTTCTAGTTGATCATTGCACTTGGAATCACGCATTTCAGAGGTATTTTGATTGAGTTGTGAGCAATTTATGAATTTCTGTAGTTGCTAATATACATTTCCAGAATTACAATTCACCGATCAGAATTAGAATCAATTGTTGTTTTCCATCTCTCTTCTTCTTTTCTCGTTATATTCTAATAGGGAGATAATGTATAACAAGGTGCTTGAATATTGGTGAAATTGACATTTTAAATTGCAGCCTTCTCTTTTGTACAAGCTGCTAATAGTAGTATTGTTTCAGTTTTATTATTGTTGCTCTATTTAATTAATTTCACACTAAGCACCCCTGGATGGTTTACTGCCAGTGAGGACAATTTGTTTTGTAACCTCTTTCATACCCACTTCAAGTGGAGAATTCCCACGTTCAGTGGATGCATGCCACAACAGAAGAAGTCTTTAATGTTGTTGTAACATTAGAATAAATCTGTGATAAGATCTGCAACTAGAACGAACAATTGTTAATCCTAATCTAAATCAAAACTAATCTAAAATCAAACAATAAAGAACGAATATGAAAACATGATAAAAATTAAACAAACTGAATTGATGTCACCGAATATGCATTCATTCCTTCAAATTATCTCCATTGCTCTTCTCCATTTTGCCTTCTTAGTATTCTTGCCTTTAGATTTTTGTCTTTGAATGCAAGTATAGTATTGTCGAGTGTCTAAGCAAAATATCGAAGAATAGTTTCTCTTCTCAAAAGTGTATGATTTTGGGAGAGGAGGAATAATGATAATGACAGGGCATTTTATAGATTTTGTGTTTTTGAATGATCAACTCAGATTGAAAGAGAGATCGACGGATGAGACTGATGAATGCCATGCGATGTAAGTTCTATCTCAGATAGAACGTGAGTTAGAACATGAGTCAGGAAAGACTAAAAATAGAACAAGATCTTAATCTTCAGTTAAGAATCTTCGAAAATAGAAGAAATAGACTTTGAATGTCAAAGACAAAGTCAGAACTTGAAGATGAGGAATTCGAATGCATAATTAAATTAATTAATTAAATAAAAGATATTTAATTAATAGATGCATACATGCATATAAGTTAGAACTAGTTCATCGACTAGTTGTGACAGAGAGTCTTCCTCCAGAGATGATCAACAGTTGAATTCAGAGATAACTGGAGAACTAAAAATAGATCTCAAGTCAGAAGGTGAGTGAATGACTTAGATAACTGAATGATAGAGGAATGTGACATAAATAATTAAATATGAATTAAATGTTAATTTAATTCAACATTCAAAAATAAAAGATTTAATTAAATAAATAAAGATAATTTATTTAATTTGACTTTTGAAAAGGGTGGAATTGAATAATTAAATAATAAATATTTAATTATAGTTGAAAAGAGGGTTAAATGAATAATTAAATAAATATATTTAATTATAGTTGGAAAAGTATGATAAATGGGTAATTAAATAATAAATTATTTAATTGATAGATAAAGGGGGAAGAATTAATTGGTTCACAACATAATTAAATAAATAACATTATTTAATCATGAATGGACTATAGAAAATTATGTCGAATATGTACTTGCAGGCCTAGACCAATTTTAGGTATCTACAATTGTAATATTTTCCCCCCATTGTTTGGTGGTAGCGTGGAAATTTCATTGGCTGGTTATCCGCCTTGTTGTTATTTCAATTCAGTAGTAGTACTCCACCATATGTTAGCACCTCGCTTGCAAAAGGATCTTGAGTGCACATCCTTGGTGTCGAGTTTAATATTTCTCTTTTAGTATAATCTCGTACTTGTTGATTCAGTAGATCCTAGGGATCCTCTGACCATATGCACGCCCCTCCTCTTTAAGTGGTTTTAGGGCGCATTCTTGGTTAGAGTTCTTTCATGTACGTTTTGGTTATGCTAACCTTAACGAGTGATTGATTCTATTGTAAATGTTTGGTTTAAAAATCAAAAAAATTGAGAGAGAATATTTCAGAATCACTATCTTTATGTATCTTCCATGATCTTTGTGACTTTATGAGCCAATGATAGACCCACCTTAACTCTGCTCCACTGTCCAATCATGCTAGCTACCTTCTCTTATTGGGTTTCTTCTAAGCAAGTAACATATGAACGATTAGTGAGATTTGCTCTTGGTATTCTTGTGATTATGAACTATGTTCTTGATTAAAACAAATCTCATGATTGTGATTATCTTTTATTGTGAACTCAAAGCTCAAACATTGTTATGTCCTTTTGTGACTGTTTTGTAATTGGAAATTATTGTCCTTGTAAATCTTTCTTTATGAGTTGGGCTCAACCCTCGTGGGAGCCACATTTTCCACCACTCATAGCACTGTATATTACTTGAAATGATCTTATTGTACTTTTTCTTGTATACTAAACAAACTCTTAGCAAAGAAAATCGAAGTTGAAAGCTTCCAATGAATCTTTGTGCTCTTGGAATATCTACTTTCTGGTGACTTTGATTGTGTGATAAATGTATGATAGGATGCAAGTTATATTTCTGTTGGTATGTTTTTATGAGGAAATTTTTTATTCTTCATTGCTCCATCATGACACTTTAACAATTTTGTAGGTGCTTTAAAGGCTGGAGTTGGAGATGGATGCACTAAAGTTGGAATGGAGATAAAGCTTTCGACAACTCAATACAATTGTAACGATTCGTCGTTCCACGCAATGATGAATCACCCTTTTCCTTATACTCAATTTTATCTTTAGCTTTATAGCTTGTCTCCATTATGCATTTACCATAGGCTCTTAGTGATCAGATCAAGCTACTCCCATGGCTTGTGTGGGATTCTTGATTTCTTTTCATTTCCAATGAATAAAAAATACAACAATCTTGCAATCTTGTATAATTCTATATTTGATTTCTTCGTAATATAAATACATCATTATAAAATGAATGTAATATTGGAAAAATGAAAGAAAAGCAAAACTTGTACTTTATATATCACTGTACTTCACTATATGCTGCAAAGCATTAGTTGGTAGCTTGCTGCAACTTATTGCAAATTGAAATTGAAATTAAACTTCATGATACATCCTTCACTGAAAATGAATTATCAGCATAATGTTAATGTACCTTTTACTTAGAATGAAGCAAATAATTCCAACTCTACCAAAATGAGCTGAAGTGAAAATTTTGGTAACATTTATGGCATCCTTTGACGGGTGTTTTCCTGCTAAACATAATATAGAGTAGTTGTCTTGATAATCCATTGGGCATGGAGTCCATCTTTGCCCTATTTTGACTCAAAAAACTTGTAACTAAGTCTTAAACTACACAAACTGAAATAAACTACTGAAACTCTACTTAAGACAGAGTTAGAAAACCTCGTGCAACACCTGCACTTTATTGAAAGCAAAATAATACAAAAATAAAATGTGCCATGGGGCACTTATTGAAAGCAAAACTAAAACTGAAACTACTCTACTATGTACAACTGCAAACTTTTATGCTTAGTAGCATTGTTTGAGGTGAATCCCATTGACATGGATTGACAACACCTCTCCATCCAACCTTGAGAGTTGGAATGTGTTATGTTATTTTCATTCAATGATAACATATGTGTCATCCCATATAGCATCGAACTTTGTGTGTTTACCAAGTTTACTCTTCAATTCATCCCACTTAAAAACCAAATCTCCCTCTTTGAAAATCCTTGGATTAGCTTTACTATCAAATGTTCTCTTCATTTCGGCTTGATGGATTTCCAGATTTCTTAAGGCTTCCTTCCTAGTTTCCTCTAACTCCATTAATTGTGCTAGCCTAATCTGCATAGGCTCCTCTTCAAGCAGGTCTAGTTCCTTGATCAAACTCAGAGTAGGCAACTCAACTGAGATAGGTACCTTAGCCTCTTTTCCATATGTCAGAACATAAGGTGAATTACCTGTTGCCCTCTTTGGTGTAACCCTATCAACCCAAAGGGCTAGTTCAGCTTCTCGTGCCAAGTTCTCTGATTGTCCCGAATTGTCTTTTTAATGATATTTATCAAGTTTTTGTTTGTAGACTCTACCTATCCATTACCTTGTGGATAACAGTTCAAAGAGGTGTTCAAATAAATGTTGTTCTTAACCGACTAGTATGAAACTCTTAAGCCTATGAACGCCAAAGTGTTATCAGTAATGATCAAATTTGGTGTTCCAAACCTAAAAACCAAGTCCTGATAAAAATTCAGAACAAATGTTTCATTAGCATCTTTTAATGCCATTGCTTCAGTCCATTTTTTGAAGTAATATGTGGTAGTCAAGATCCATTTATGCCCAACACTCAAGGGAGGATTAATTGGACCTATGAAATCCAATCCCCACTTGCTGAAAGGCTACTCTACTTGAATCAAATGAAGCAGCAAGCTTCTGCTTTCCAACGAACATTGCACATTTGTTGCACTTTTTGACCTAGGTGTGGACATCCTTAAACAAATCAGGCCAGTAGTAACTAGCTTTCATTATCTTCAGGGCCATTGTTCTCAATGCAAAGTGGCCTCCAATTGGCCCATCATGAAACTCTTCTAGAACTTTCTGAATCTATTGTGGCTTCACACACCTGAGCAAAACACCGTTATAATATTTCTTATACAAAATTTTGTCAATGACAATGAAAGGAATAGCCTAAAGGTGGTAGTATCTTCACTTTGACTTGTCCAAGCCTTCAGGATAGTCACCTATATGCAGATAATGAATAATCTACTCTATCCAGTTTGTTGAAATGGTTGGAGCAGCAACTTCGTCTTCATTATTAAAGGTTGTTTCAACTTGTTGTTCAACTGTTTTGACATTTTTTTAATTTCCAGCAAGGTACTCACAACGACCTTTGCCTCTAACAAGCTTGGTAACCTTTATTTCGATGTCATATTCCATCACCTTTGTGATCCAACCTACTCTCTTGTCGTTAATATCTTTGCTGAGAAGAAATTCTTTGACAGTTGAATGAGCAACCATTAGTTGTATTTTATTGTTTGACAACATGTACCTAAATTTATTTAGGCTTCTAATTATATCTAACACATGCTTTTCGACAAATGAATACTTGGTTTCATAATCATGTAAAATCTGACTAAAGAAAGCTACGGGCTGCTCCAAACCTTCATTATTTTGCTGATAGAGTATTACAAAGATGGTATCCACTCCCCCAAATGTGTACAATATGAAATCCTTATCAAAATTCAGGTTGATAAGAGTTGGGGCTGCTGCAAGTGCCTCTTTAATCTGCTCAAAACTATTTTTTCCTTCTCTCGTCCAGCTAAGCTGTATGTTCTTTTTTAGCATGGATGTGAGAGGTTGCAACAACACTACAATGCTAGGAATAAATCTCCCAATAAAGTTTATTTTGCCTAAGAAACTCTACAAACCCTTCTTGTGTGTAGGTAGTGGTAAGGACAATATGGCTTCAATTATTTTCGAATCAATTGTAATGTCGTGCTTCGACATGATGTGGCCCAGAAGCTTCCCTTTGTGAACTCCAAAAATACTCTTTTGGGGGTTTAATGATACCCCAAAATCCTTGCATCTTTTAAAGATTTGTCTCAGATGTACAAAAAATTTGTCAACCCTCTTTGAAAGCATAGTGATGTCATCCACATATACTAGAACAAACCTATTGATAAGGCCTTGAAAGGCCATATCCATCGCCCTTTGAAACGTTGCCCCTACATTGGATAGTCTGAAGGGAATCTTCTTGTACATCATTGTACCCCACTTGGTGGTAAAGGTTGTCTTATACTGGTCTTCCACTTTAACAAAGATCTAATTATACCTTGAATAACCATCCAACAACGAGAACCTCTCTGATCTTGAAACAACTTGCAGTATTTGTTCCATTGAAGGCAATGGGTAGCGATCTTTGAGTGAAGCTTTGTTTAGATCACGAAAATCTATGCACAACCTTATATCTCCGTTCTTCTTTCTAACAAGCACTAGGTTCGAAACCCAAGAGGTGTACTTAATTGGAAAGATGATACCACCCTCAACCAATTTATTCAACTTTTTTTTCATCAGGTGCTCCAACTTAGGATTAAGGGGCATCTGCTTTTGTCTGATTGGCTTCGCATTAGGTTCAAGTTCAATTGTATGCTGAGCCAACTCAGGGTTAAAACCCTTGAGGTCTCCATACTCCCAAGTGAAGATGTCATTGAATTCTTAGCATAACAAGATGAAGGATTAATGTTCTCCTTTGGTACAAATTTTTCCAAGCTTGAGAAGCTTATCTCTAAAATTTTTAATCGATTCATAATGCTCCTCCTTCATTATAATGTTGGATTTATCTCTTCTAACCTGATCATCAGTGTTGAAGATGGATTCAAGGTTAACTAGCCCCTTAGGTATTTTTTTAGACTTTAATTGGAGAATCTGGTCACCATATTGTTGTTCATTGTTTTGCTGATTATTAGCAGAAAACTCTGCTTCTTCGATAAAAAGAAATCTACTTCTTTGATCAGAAAACTGATGATTTGCTGATCACTATCAAAAAATTGCCAACTAACAGTATTATTAGGCACAAATGGTCTTACTACCACCTTGACATACTATTGTACCTCAATGTTATGTATATCTGTAGGTATATCATACTATGAACCTATAGTAGCTTTCTACTTCCTTATTTTGATTTATGGGAATTGATAGCAAATTAAAAGTACTAAAATCTTCAATTAAATACCAGGTCCTTTGCTTACATAACTTCAACAAATCATTCTTGGTTACACTTTGATTTCTTACTTGATTTGTAATCAATTTTGAGTCACCATAAGCCTGTAAACACTTAATACCTCTTTTCCTGGCCCATTCCAAGCCATGAATTAGTGCTTCGTACTCAACCACATTATTCGTTCAACTGAAAGCAAAACAAAGTACTGAATAATATTTATCTCCTTCAGATGAAAGGAGCACTAATCCTCCACCATCACCTATCTTACTCCTCAAACCATCAAAAAACAACTTCCAAAGTTGGTTATCTTACTGATCAGGTTGTACCCCATTTTTAACTAGGTTTGGAATCATGACATCAAGCTCCTGAATCAAATAAACAACCATGCAACCTAAAGGATTAGTCTTGTCATCTTCAGCTTCCCACTCATCAAGATTCATGATAGGTACTCGTCCAATTGGTGTATCGAATTCTAAGGTCATGGATTGATCCTCCTAACCATGGACAACAAGGTTAGCGTTTATTGCACTAGGTGCATACAACTCTATATGGTCCTTGGCCTAAATTTATGACTTAATGGTCACCTTTATACCATATCTGGTTCTAAAAAACATGTGAGACTAGTCAGAAGACAAATACCCCCTAACTTAGTAGTGAAATCTCTAGATAGGAACATGCCAAAGAATGGTGACAAGTCTATAACATATATGTCCTATGAAACTGAGAAATTAGAGCAAGAGTGTAGGGTAAGAGGCGGATTCTTGATCATTCCTATAGATTGAATGGTTGTACCATCTAATTGTATGACTCCTTTTGAAAGGGGCTCATACACTAGACCTAACTTATATGCTAAAATATTTGGCATTACAGAACTGCTTGTGCCATAATCAATTATATAGTTATGGACTAGACTATTACCTATAATCAAAGTGACGTAGAAGGGTGGTGGATTTACCTCCTGAACTGGCTTCTCTTTCTTAACTTCTAAACTATTGGCAAGAACTCAGGGCTTTTCATGTATAGGTTCATCAGATACAAATATCTTGGCTAAAGCCTTCTGCAAGCTTTCATTATGTCCAGAAAGATGTAAAGCATCTAACATAGTCATGCTAACAGTGGCCTTTTTCATATGATCAATGATACTGAAACTTGGGGTACTAACCTTGTGTTGCACTTTCAGAACAATAGGCTCTGCTTGTATTGTTTGAGATTGAGGTTATTCTTTCCTGCTGCTACAGTATGTCGTATTGGCATAATTCAAACATTTTGAGCTATAGTCTACTGATTTTTCCCCTGTTGGGCTATAGGAATCTGGTCTTTTTGCTGAACAACTTGTTGCTTGTCCTTTTTTGGTTGTTGTACACTAGGAATAACTTGGTGTCTCAGGTCGACAACTCTCTTTTTTGACCTCGTATTGGCTGCAATCGAGGTATCTGATTGATTCTTCCCTTATGCATGATTGACTCCATAAAATTCATTACCTTGCCAGTTCATCATGGCAACATCAAGATCATTCTATTAAGTTTGATCATCTTGCTAATCATTGGCCTCCTTAATTGTCTTCTCAGAAGCAACATAACTACTTTGCACCATAAGAGCCTGATTGACCACCCCATTCATACACGTAGCTTGATTATGAGGTTGATTACAGGGATAGCACCATACTTAATCTTGCACCAAGTTGTTCTGGATAGGTACAAGCTCCTTAGAAGAGTTGGTAGCATTCTGATTGAAAGGCTGATTAGGCCTGGCATTATAGTTTCTCTATTGTCCTTGGTAGTTAGGCTGATAAGGTGGTCTATTTGGCTGAAAGGGTGGTTGGTAAGGTTTGTAATTTCGACCTTGCTAATTTTTAAGGCTCACTAAGTCATTGTTGACAATTTGCAATAGTTTAACCATTTGTTGTTGGGTTCCTCTAAGCTCCTACAACTCGAAATTTGTTGGGACAACACTATTTTGAATAGGTAATTAAAAACCCAAAGTTGGAACAATAGGTAATGGGGCTATAAGAGGTACTTGAATTGACATTAATGGTTGGATATCAAGGAAAATTGGCATAGGGGGCCTAGGTGCAATTTTACCAGCCTGTATTAAGTTATTTTTAGCTCTAATAGCTATGTCAAAAGTTGCTAGTAAGGTTACTCCTCCCATCGATTGAATCATTACAATAATATCACTATTTAAGGCTCTGAGATAATAAAGAAAAGCATGATCAGGTGTCAACCTTACCGTTGTTGAAATTCTATTCCAGGTCTTTTGAAAACTGAAATTAAAGTCAAAAATTTGTTTTTGTGGGGCTCTCTTTATTGTTGTCATCTGCTCAACGAGAGAAAGATGATCTGATTTATCTAAAAACTACTTGTTTAACTTATCTCCCATATTGTCCCATGTTGCAACATAGTTTACTGGTAAGCCTCATAACCACTAAAGTTCTTTACCTTTGAATGAAGTTGCTAATAACCTCAACGCCACATTCTCTTGAGTCATGTGATGAACTCCACAAAGTGAAGCTACATCTCTGATATGTTCTATTGGTGTAGTCTACTCCTCACTAGTAAATATAGGTAGCCTTTTGAGTGCAACAACTGGTATATCATCATACTGAGCCAAATTCAATGGGCTCCCCCATTAAATGGTACAAATACATGTGCTTTGGCCATCAGAGCTTCTCTAGGAGGTGGTACTGTACATGTAATTGGAGAAATATGTTCAAAACCTGAAGGCCTAAGACTAGGTGGTGTTGACTTTGATCTTAATCTTCTCAACCTCCTTCTTGTTGTTTTGCCTCTCCTCTTGGGCGATGATAGTTGTAGGTATTCAAATGGATCAACACTTTTCCTTATTTGAATTTTACTCATGTGTTGCTCGAACAGATCTGCATAAAACTAGATTTTAATGGAGTCACCAAATATATATTGTAAAACTTTGATAGGTAGAAAGCGACTGTAAAAATGAAAACAACGGCTTGAAATCTTTGAATTGTTTCTCTGAAGTGAGTCTTCAGAGTCCCACCGAGCATGCCAAAAACTATTATCACAGGGATTTGCACTCGCATGCAAGACTAGAAAGCTCTATAATCCCATGTAACATTGGACTAATTTCAAGTTGTGGGTATCTTATTGTGAAACTAGACCTCCAAATTATAGGTTGACTTCCTTTTTGATTCTCTATTGACTAACTTTGAATTGGATGGAAAAGAGGAAGAAATGATCTAATTGAATGCATAAACTGAACCTAAAACGAATGGTGATGCACCTAATAAATGAAACTTGATCTGCAACTTGAATCATAGATGACTTATCAATATTTTTATTTGTACAACTAAATCTAACAACTTAAACACTTGAATGTTTCATACAAAGGCTTTGACAAAATATCTTTTCGAAGGAAAACTCTGATTTCACAACCAAAATATAAAGTAATGTTATGCACAATGTATAACCCGTGAACTTAAGCATAACTGTATGCATAAATTTATGAAAGAGATAAAAATATTAGAGGCTCTGAAATGAAACACAATAATCTCTCGATCGAATCAAACACAATGATGACACCTGAAATCTTGAAGGAAAAACTATATAATACTGAAAATCAGAAGGAATTCATATGCAAATTACAAACATGATTAACCTCTAATGCTGTAAAAAATGTATTAATGTAAAATTTGAGTTACAAATCTTTGTCTCTCTACAAAAGGTATGCCAAAAGAGATGAAAAATAAGAACTAAAGAAAAAAGAATATCTTTTTCCAATATATACAATAAAGGCATGCATAAAGCATCCAAGAGGTGGAATTGAATGTGAACTGGAAGTGAGAAAAATATCTCCACAATATGCTCTCACGAGCAAAAGAGAAAATCCTCATAAAAATGGCCCAAAACTGAAGCAAACTAAACTCCGTGTCTTGAAAACTCCACCTCTCCATGCGCATGAAGATAAGGCATCAAAAATTGAAGTTTAACTAATGATTAGATTGAAAAATCCACTATCTACTCCACTTGACCTAGTAGGATTTCTGACCTTCAGTTAGCTTCACTTATATTCCTTGCATGGATTTGAGAGGAAAAAAAAGGAACTGTTTGATTAGATATTAAAGATAATTAGTTTGTGATTATTTTAATATTCACATGTGGCGACAGTCCTCCTTTTATTTGCATGGACTTGTATTTAGGTAATAAGACACTACCTTTAATACTTAATTACATAGTTTGGTTTTATCAAAATCATGAAAACATAATAAGTGAAGTTGTCATTTACTTCAAATTAAATGATAAATTTGAAGCCTATTTCCCAAATTGATTACCAAACCCACGGGCTCCTCCAAAATCATTAAGTATTTTGACTCAATTCATAGACCATGGGTGTAATTCAAAATAATCTCATCTTTAAAACATAAGTCAAAATTACCCAACTCAAATTAGGGTATTCGAACCCTAAAACTTTCCCTCATTCTTCATTTGCCTCTTTTTGGTGCTGCCATGCTACTTGCCACCATGGAATAGGGTTTGAAGCACTACAACTCAAATCTTCATCATTCCTTTGTGTTTCAATGATTTTCCTTGCAAAATTTCATAGGGAAAGTGTGGTAATTAACTTTCAGCCAAATTTTTTGAGATCTTTCTTTCATTTTGAAAGTTATTATTGGGCTTTCAAGTCGCGGCTCTGAAAAAACTTCTAATAGTTTTTTCCCTTTTCTTTTTTTTTGTGGAATTTTCTTAATGTTTCTGGCCGCTTCTATTTCTATTGACATTATCTTTACCTTGGGCCGCCATGGACGCCTCCATTTTGAGCTTATGGAAGAATCAACACATGGATTTTGGACAATATCTCTTGCACAACAACCTAGTTAAGTTTCTTCACCATTCGAGCTCTATATTTTCCCTTACCACCTGTTGAAAGAAGCTCTGTTGGTTTTAGGTTCAATGATCGAGTTTCTCTTTCATGTTCTAATTTTTTATACAATCATCTAGCTCGTTCTTAGTGCTTAGGATATTTTGGGTTATTCTCTCATTTTTTTTAATTACATAATGAACCCACACAGGTTTGGCTTTAGCCGAGAATAAAATCGAGGGTGATTTAATTAAGACTCAAGCTCTTTTCTTCCATTATTATGAGAGATAAAATGAACAACTTCATTGGCAGCTTTGAAATTGGAAAAAAATAGGATTATATCTTGAAACCCTCACCTTGAAGCTATTGTGCATTTTGGGTATTGTTACCGTTCATCTTCACCCTTGAGATCTCTACATTAAGACTGCACTTGCACCTTTGATATTGAATGTTCTTGGTAATTGTAACAACAATGATTGTTAGAGACTGTCATGACATATTTTCATGCTTTGGAATCTTGTCCTTGCATTACTGTCATTTGTAGCTGTCATCATTCTTCATACTGGAATGCATTCTTGGCATCACTGTCTCTTTTTCACTTCTCCTCAATTGTTATGGTGAATTCATTGTGTATCCTTTGTTCTTTTTCAAAATATAATAGTTGTCCCTTAGGGACTATATGAAGTATTGTGCTTTGTTTGATACATGCTCGTGAATGTATAACATTTGTTATTTCCTCATGCATATATGGCCACAATATTCTAAATTTTAGAGACATATAATGAGCAATGTTCATATAAAACAAACCTTGCACTTCATAGACAACGTAAACACATTTTGTTTCCTCTTTGTTGTAGCTATGCCTCTCTTTGTACTCTGCTCTGTATCCCTTCTGTATTCAGCTTACTATTATTATTGCTTGACTATGATCTTATCATGATGCCTCACTATTCATACTGCCCACCTTTATTCATACTCTTGGTTGTTCATGGTAATGTTTCTTGTCATATTTCTTCAATGTGTATATACACAACTCACCTTTCACCTACTTGTTAGCAGAGTATTTCATTGTTCACCATACAAGCACTCATACAATTGAATGCAATAAGGGCACTATCAGGGCACTATCATTATTGCTTCATAATTTTGACTTTTATCATATATCCGCTCCTTATAAAGTTGTCATGTCTTCATGACAGATCTTCATGAAAAACCTGTGACATCTACACATTGTTTATACAAATGAAATTCCTATGGCTACCACCATAATCTGTAGGTTGTTTTCATCTTAATTGAGCACTTATAAACCCTACATTACCTTATGATGATTTATGACTTTTTAAAAGTTGAATCTATCACTGTATTCCCTTTCATTTACATGTTATTGTGCATTGTTGCCCTTCTTTATTTGACGAATGTTGTCCCTCCATTATTATTGTGATCAAACCCAGAAGATAATGTGATCACCATGTTTTGCTATCAAATATTGATTTCTTCATGTCGAAGCCTCCCTCTTTATGCTAAAGGATTGTCACCCTTATATTATGCATGAATGCCCCTTGAGTTTGACTTGTGGTTGCCCTTGAATAATGACTGTCCTTTTATTATCTTTATGAACCCTTTAAATATGACATTGTTTCGTCATTAATGATTGAGGATCACTGTCTTTATGTATCTTCCATGATCTTTGTGACTTTATGAGCCAATGATAGACCCACCTTAACTCTGCTCCACTGTCTAATCATACTATCTGCCTTCTCTTATTGGGTTCCTTGTAAGCAAGTAACATATGAACGGTTAGTAAGATTTTATCTTAGTCTTCATGTGATTATGAACTATGTTATTGATTAAAAAAAATCTCATGATTGTGATTATCTTTTATTGTGAACTCAAAGCTGGGTGCTGCCACAATAATGGTTTATAATTTCTAAGAGGAACTGATTTTTGCTGAAATCACATATTTTTAGAAAATATAATGATTTAAGCCTTAAAAAGTTCCATTTTAAGGATTCCAATTGAAGAGGGTTTGATCAAACCACCTTAGATCAAACCCCCTCGAATAGAACCTCGTTAGTTTTAAACCATACCTATAAATGAGTCTCCTTTACACCTATCAAAATGCTGATAAAAAATCACTTTTGATTTACCTTTTGGGGGATCAAATGAATTCATTTAAAATTTATTTGAAATGTTTATGGTAGTCCTCAGAACGAGGTATCCAATGAATATAATTTCAATATGTTTTGGTTTTATTATGTATTAATTTTTTTAGTTTTATTAAACATAGGTTTTTCATCGAAAATGAAGGTCTTTGTTCTGCACACATGGAAAAATAGCAGATTATCAATTTTTTTTTTGAAAAATATGAGTGCACCAGATATTGAAGTCCTTGATCCAACAAAAAAATAAATTGAATTTCGATATATACAAAAAAGTTGTGCATTATACGGTTGCGCTATGTCTGAATTGTAATTGGTTTGACTTCGAAACTTTATTAAAGAAAAAATATTCAATAAAAAATAATCTAACCAACTAGAAGAACTAGATATAGGAGTAAAAAATCTAAATTCGAAAGAATTAGAATTTTATCCTTCATGGAAAAAAAGTTATGCGTTATACGGTGTGCATCACTTTTTAAAAATGTTGTTTTCTGAAAAAAAACCAGTTTTCATGGGAGATGGAAAAAGAAGTGCAATCTGATTCCAAAAATTTTGAGAAAAATATTTTTTAGAATCTACAGACAAAATGTGATGAGACTCTAGTTTGCATCATCTTCAAATTCCTCACGGTTTAGCCGCTATAGGTGCCCGAATGTGAAGATTTAGTTAAAAATAATAATTTTAGTGTCTAGTTTGGCCAGAAATTGTAAACCGCTATTGTATTTAAAAGTTGAAGCTATCACTGTATTCCCTTTAATTTACATGTTACTGTGCATTGTTTCCCTTCTTTATTTGACAAATGTTGTCCCTCCATTATTACTGTTATCAAACCCAGAAGATAATGTGATCACCATGTTTTGCTATCAAATGTTGATTTCTTCATGTCGAAGCCTCCCTCTTTATGCCAAAGGACTATCACCCTTACAGTATGCATGAATGTCCCTTGAGTTTGACTTATGGCTGCCCTTGAATAATGATTTTCCTTTGATTATCTTTAAGAACCCTTTAAATAAGGTATTTTGTCCTCATTAATGATTGAGGATCACTGTCTTTATGTATCTTCCATGATCTTTGTGACTTTATGAGCCAATGATAGACCCACCTTAACTTTGCTCCACTGTCCAATCATGCCAGCTGCCTTCTCTTATTGGGTTCCTTGTAAAAAAGTAACATATGAACGGTTAGTGAGATTTTCTCTTGGTATTCATGTGATTATGAACTATGGTATTGATTAAAACAAATATCATGATTGTGATCGTCTTTTATTGTGAACTCAAAGCTCAAACATTGTTTTGTCCTTTTGTGATTGTTTTCCAATTGGAAACTGCTATCCTTGTAAATCTTTCTTTATGAGCTGGGCTCAAACCTCATGGGAGCCACATTTTCCACTACTCATAGCACTATATATTACTTGAAATGATTTGATTGTACCTACTCCTACACAGTAAACAAACTGTTAGCAAAGAAAACTGAAGTTGAATGCTTCCAATGAATCTTTGTGCTCTTGGAATATTTGCTTTTTGGTGACTTTGACTGTGTGATAAATGCATGATAGGAAACAAGTCATATTTTTGTTGGTATGTGTTTATGAGGAAATTTGTGATTCTTCATTGCTCCATCACGACACTTTAACAATTTTTTAGGTGCTTTAAAGGCTGGAGCTGGAGCTAGATGCACTGAAGCCGAGCTGAAGACAAAGCTTTCGAAGACTCAAGACAATTTTAATGATTCGTCATTCCAGGCAATGAAGAATCACCCTTTTCCTTATACTCAATTATATCTTTAGCTTTATAGCTTGTCTCTGTTATGCATTTACCATAGGCTCTTAGTGATCAGATCAAGCTACTCCCATGACTTGTGTGGGATTCTTGATTTCTTTTTATTTCCAATGAATAAAAAATGCAGCAATCCTACAATCTTGTACAATTATATATTTGCTTTCTTTGTAATATAAATACATCATTATAAAATGAATGTAATATTGCAAAAATGAAAGAAAAGAAAAACGTGTACTTTATATATCACTATACTTCACTGTATGTTGCAAAGCATTAGCTGGCAGCTTATTGCAAATTTAAATTGAAATCAAACTTCATGATACATCCTTCACTGAAAATGAATTATCAACATAATGTTTATGTACCTTTTACTTAGAATAAAGCAAATAATTCTAGCTCTGCCAAAATGAGTTGAAGTGAAAATTTTGTAACATTCCCAACACACTAATTTTTCTCACAAACATATTATGGCCCCCTTCCATGATATTTGTGCTTCATTTTGTAATGATGACATCCTTCATAATCTATCGACACGTCCAATTTTGTGAAAACATCCCATCTCTTAACCCGAACAGAGAATTATTCACTTACATTAGGAGTATGAATATTAAATGAATTTTCATTTCTACACCAAGTGTGGTGACTCCATTGCGAATCAAAATATTACTGAATCAACCCACCTTTCAATACTCTCGTCCTAAATATGAGTCTTCAAGATATTGTAGAATGGGCTCTGTGACTCCCTTTGATATCAATTATATCATCATTCGCAAAGCCAAGGTGGTAATCTATTTCACATTCATTTGTCAGGGGTGGCTCCAATAATAATGCACGGATTTTCCCAATGGTGAAACTAAATGATTTTTAGAATATTTGAATCGACATTACCAAAGTTGTCAGTTATTAAGTCGAGTGCAATCCTTCATAAGATTGTCTTTCTGAACTCTGCCCTCCTCCACGACTCCTTCAATACTATATGTGGTGCCAAGAATTATAATTTTCTACCACCATTAGCTGAGACACATTGAATTCTCCATGTAAGCTTCAACGACTTGTGCACTATTCCTCATGCTATTCCCATGTGCATCACTAATGAAATTCAAGGCAGTTTTTGATGTGATGCCATTCTAAGAGCTGTCATGACTTGACCTCCAAACACTATATTCAAGTTGTGTCATTCATATTTATAATTCGGTTATCTTTTAAAACTACAACTCAATACAATTTATCCATACGAAATCACCAGGTACAAAATTCAATGATATAGAGATGAATATTCTCACAAGAATAAAATTCAGCGACTTACAAAATTCATATTATTTAATCATCACCATAACCATGAAACTTATACAATTCCTCTAACCTAGAAATAATCTAAATTTCTTCACCTTGACATACAACTAAAATATCGAAATGTGCCTTTTTAAAGACTTTGCAAATTTCATCTAAACTTCAATCATTTAAGATCCAACAAGAAAATTGAATGTCTTCTCCAACTATTAGCTAGGGTAGATTTTTTATTGCTGAAGCCAATCCTCTTTTAGAGGTCTCCCCACCTCAGAAAGGTTGTGAACTATGTTCACCAACAAGAACATGTTCCAAAATCCAAAAACCATCCTTCCTACCAAAATCTCTCCAGAAATCCTTCATTCTTTCCTCAACATATAACTCCTTGTGACTCCTTGAATTCTCTTTGTTTCGCCTTTTCACTTTTATTTTAATTCTTTTGAGAATTCATTAAAAAAAGTAACTTAATAATTTTTAACTCTTTTCTAACTTAAGTTACTTTTTCCATTTAAATAATTAATTTAAGTTGTCTCTTTTTAATTTATCCTTTGACAACATTAAATTAATTATTTGACTACAATGCTAACTTGTAAAAATGGGGACATTGCATTTTTGGATACAGATGACTATCAGTCCCCTAGAATTGAGAATGCTTGATTCAATGTGCAAACACAAGGCATGTCCTTAGAAAAGTAATTGGACATCTCCCTTGACCAAACACTTTTCTCTTGGATGGAGGAGGAGGATTCAGTATTCATGAAAGATGTTCTGATAGCTAGCACCCTACAGGTATAGTTGGATTACAATACTCAATCAAAAAGGATACTTATCAGGGAATATGTGCAATAAAATCACCAGCAACTACAACTACAATGGTCAAAACCAAAGGTATAGAAAGCTTCATAGATGCAAAAAACTTAGCAATTACAGGCGCGACTGGTTTTTTCAAAAGACATGGATAAGGTCCCAAGCCTTCCAATGATAGACCAACCTTTCTTGAAGGCAAAAGAAGCACCCTTGTTCAAATAAAAAATCCTGCTAATTAGAACACTTAATGTGGTGGATCAATTAAAGAAGGATCCCACCAATGCATCCTGCAGGATGTCCTATCCATTCTGGAGCAAAAGAATTTGCTTCGGGATGTGTTGACTAGAGAGGAATAAACTATGCTACCAAATCTAGTCCTGCCACACAATCAAGATAAGGGCAAAAGTCCTGTGTCGGACCCCCAATCCTTGGGGGCTGCAACATATGTGAATACGGTAAACAAAGCAAATGTGAAAGAAGTAAGCAATCCAAAACCTACTCCCTTCTTCTTGACACTTATCATATAGGGGATAAGTTACTACACAATAATATGATAGATTCAGAGGCTAGTACTACAGTCATGCCCAAGCTAGTGGTTGACACTCTAAACTTGAAATATGAGCCCCTTGACAAAGGAATTATGCAGTTAGATAGAAAGGTCACAACCATTAGTTGCATTAAAGACCTCTCTTTGACCTTGTTTTCTTGTCTAAGCCAAACAAATACCTAGGAAGTGGTCATAATTGACATTCCCCCGGTCTTTGGAATGTGCTTATCAAGGGATTTCATAACAAAGCTTGGTGGATACCTGACACTTGACTAGTCTCACTTAATAGTACAAACCAAGAATGAAGCAAACATGAAGATCTTGTTCGAGCCTTTACATCTCGAACACATCGCAAAGGATGCAATGTTGAGTTTTGAAGTGGCACATACCTCCTTTTCCAAAAAGGAAATGTATTGCGTGGCGATGTTGAAAGAAGAAGAGGCCACAAGTGATTAGACCCCCAAAGAAGAGGTCCTACTTAATCAATTTATTGATTCTAACCCTTTCGAAAGCTTCCATGCTACTGGTCTAGGCACTTATGTAATTTTGGATGAGGACCAGACTCTCCCAAAGTTGTTCAAGGAACAAGAAAAACCAAGTGAACCGAGTGACAACAACTTATGGACATTGCATTTTGACAGTGCCAAGTGCAAGGTTGGCTCTGAAGCCAACATCCATCTTTTATCTCCAACCAGGTCAAAGACCCTTAGAGCTTTCATTTTCAATTCCCATGTACAAACAACGATGCGAAATATGAAGGACTGGTTCACGCTCATTCTCTAGTGGAACATATGGGTGTAAAAAGGATTAAAGTGTTCAAAGATTTTGAGCTAGTTTTAAGCCAGATCTGAGGACAAGAAACCACCAAAAATGTGAGAATGTGATCCTACTAGCACAAAGTATGGGACCTAAACAAAAGGTTCAAGGATTTTAATATCCAGGTCATCTCAAGATCTCTAAACTCTCTCGTGAATAGAATGGCTTCGATTGGTTTTCAATTTGAGACAACTTCTGGATTGACCAAGAATCAACACACGCTGTGTATCATTTTCCAACCGTCTATCCTCAATAATGACCAAAACTGGTAGGTCTTCGAAGACAATGCCCAAATTGCTTCCTTCTTATGACAGTCAGGGGAGTTTTTTGATTAGCCACAACCCAAATCCAAAGAGGTTGGTGAGGAACAAGTGATCCAAATCAAAAGCAATAAGCTCTTGCAAGGCTTAATCACTCTTAAGAACCTATTTGACTATGAGGATATGAGAAATGATAAATGAAGATTCATGATCGATAAGGAGGACTATGAGGACCTCGACGTCAGAGATGGCAGGAAGCCCAAGGTTGGGAGGAACATGTCATAGGAAGAAAAAGAGAGGTTGAGAGTCTTATGCACTAAGTACAATGGGGTCATAGCCTGGACCTACGATGATCTCAAAGGATATGATCCTAGCATAATCCAACACACTATTGACTTGGTCAAGGGATTCAAGCCCATTCGACAGAAGCAAAGGTCAATCAACCTGAAGGTGGAAGCCCTGATGGCACAAGAACTTATGAATTTGATTGAATCAAATATTATATACCTAATCAAGCACTCCACTTAAATATCCAATCTCGTCCTGGTCCAAAAAAAGAATGGCGACATTCGACTTTGCATGGAATTTTGGGACTTGAATAAAGCCTCATTAACATACCACTATCCTTTTCCCTCAATGGAGCAGATCTTACGAACTATAGATGGGTCAAAAATGTTCCCATTACTTGATGGATTTTTAGGCTACAACCAAGTCCACGTGAAGGAGGAGGATCCACACAAAACAACATTCACCACCAACTAGGGGACGTTTGTGAATGCAAAAATGCCCTTCGGCCTCTCTAATGTGGATGCCACCTTTCAATGTGTGATGGGAATCACTTTTAAATGATTGATCAACAAGATCATATTAATATATCTGGATGACCTAACCATATTTTTGAAATCAAAAGATGATCATTTGGATCATCTATAAATGATTTTACAAAAGTGCCAACAATTCATGATTTATTTAAATCACAAGAAATGTGTATTCAGAGTACTGCAAGGCAAATTTACTGATTTCGTGGTATCCAAGGAATGGATAGCCATAGGCCCTAAAAGGGTGAAGGCTATAACAAAATTACCACTACCTGTTAATCAAAAGGGACTACAGTCTTTCTTGGGAAAGATTAACTTTGTCAGCTGATTCATTTCAGATTTTGCAGGCATTACGATACCAATCACATTGATGTTAAGGAAAGGATTAGCATTCAAATAGACTTAGGAAGGAAAAATTACCTTCCAAAAGATTAAGGTATCCATTTCTATAGCTCTAGTGTTATCCAACCCAGACTTTTCAAAGGACTTCCTGCTATATGTTTACAATAGCCAATATAACATAGCCTCTATGCTCATGCAAAAGGATGAAGAGGGAAGCAGGGAACACCTTATCGCCTTCCACTCAAGGACCCTAAAGGGGTATGAAACCAAAAATGATTTTCTAGAAAATGCCTTTGCCATTGTCAAAAGCCTCAAAAGTTTTGACATGTAGTTTGGGCTAGTAAAATTGTAGTCCTCATCACCCATCCCAATGTTAGAGAATACATCACAAAAGGCGAGATCACTGAGAAAAGAGAGAACTGGATCACTAAGATCTTGGAGGAGGATGTAGACATTCAACCAACAAAACTGGTCAGAGGAAGATGCTTATTTGAATATCTTGCTCAGGAGCTTGAGCCCAAAGTAGAAGGGGAGGTCGACTAGGTCTATGCAAATCAATTTGAACTGGATGAGTCTTAGATGGCTGATCGAACGAGATTCATGCAGACCAATAAATACCCACCTAACATCCCAACACACAAGAGAAGATACTATAGGATTCAAGGCACCAGATACATACTAGTTGAAGGCATTCTATTTAAAAGAAATTATGACATAGTGCTCCTCCATTGTGTGCATAAAGTGCAGGCGGGCAAAATCCTAGATGAATTCCATAGTAGTTTGGAAGGTGGGAATTTCTCCACCAAGACCATTGCCTTAAAAATCATGTGGACAGGGTACTACTAGCCCACATTGTTCTCTGAGGCTCACCATCTAGTAAGAAAGCGCACTCAGTGCCAATATTTTGTCGACAAGCGGAATAACTCTATAATGCCCTTAAATCCAATTGTGATCAAAGAGCCCTTCACACAGTGGGTATTATATTTTATTGGAATGATCAAATCCCATATCTATCTTGGAACATAAATGGATTCTCACAACTACCAATTATTTTAAGCGGTGGATGGAGGAAGCTCCTCTAAAAATGCTACTAAAGTAGAAATCATCAACTTTCTTGAGGAGTTGGTGGCAAGGTTCGGTTCCCAAAAGACTATCATCTTGGATGATGCATGAGCCTTTGTAGGTTCTGGGATGTCTGAATTTGCTATCAAGCATGGGGTCTACCTCAAGACTTCGTCAAACTATTACCCGCAAGGGAACAAACTGGCATAATTTACCAACAAGAACTTGATTGGGCTGCTCAAACATATTGCGTCAGAGCATCAAAGGAAATGGCATAGACATCTATGAGTAGCCTTATGGGTAGATTGTATTACTCCTAAGAAAATTCTAAAAGCCTCTCCCTACGATTTGGTGTATGGGAAGGAAGTATTCCTACCCATTTCAATGGAGATCTTGATGCTACAACTACCAATGTTCTTAGAGGTCAAAGAGAACAATGGGATGGAAGTAAGGCTTGTTGAGCTATTAAACCTTGAAGAAAAAAGAGAAACTACTATATTTGAATAGGTTTTCTGACGAATATTCGTCAAAATTTTGACAAACTGTTGTTGAATTTCTGACGAAACACTGTTTTCAATTTTGTCGATGGGTTTTCATCGGTTTATCGACCAAATTTTGTTCATCGAAAAAATGACCTAGCATCGTTGGTCAACACTATAGAAAATGTTTGTGGGTTTCATCACAAAATCGACGAAACTTCGTCTATCTATTGAAGACAAAATAGTAAACTTTCATCGGTTTTCAATCAGAAAGCATCCAAAAAATGACAATTGTTCGTCGATTTTCCCACGAACATGAGTTGAATTTGCAATGAAACTTCTGTTAAAGGTATAGAAACCTCGTTGGAAGCTAGTTTTGTTTTGTCGGGGCATTTCGACGAAACGTTGAAGTTTTTTTAATTTTTTTTTTATCATAACCATAATCCATTAATGCATAGTCCATTATCATACATCATCATCATCACATCACAATTAGCATAAAATATGTATCTCATAAAAATATTCTTCCACATCACAATACTATAAATCCATCCATATGAAAATCATATACATAAATCATCATAATAACCTGACATATCATAATAATCATACACACCCTCATAGTCATAAGCAACATATAAATATCATAGTAAACATCATCCATCATAAAGATATGCATCATATAATAGATCATTTTAAATATCACATGTGTATCTACTAAATCATATCCATATCATATATACATCATGAAAATAACAATGTTATAATGTATCTCATCATTTGCATATTAAAGCCACTATCTACTTCATAAAAATAGATTACAATCAATATTTGTGGATACAAAAGAAATAAATACATTAAAAGTACCATATATACAAATTAAATACATAAATAATGATATAAATACAAAGAAGGAGCCTCAAGAATTATTAGCTATGGCTATTTCTACCATCTTATGAATTAGGGTCTAGCTCCTTAGGTAGTCATGGTGGTGGCTATGCCACTAAAACTTAGACTAATCTACCTAATCTATTTGATTTATTGTCCCCTATCCCTAACCTCTTTGTATATGTAGGTTCCCCTCTATTTGGAAAGCACCACCTACTCACATAAAGACCTATAATACTAGAACTCCCACACTACCCACTTTGTCTTCTCTCTTGCTCACTCTACCTCTATGAAAGCTTTATCTATGAAAGCTTTATTCAATCCCTATGGACCAAGCAATCCACATTCCAAATATCTCTGCCCATAGTCTTTGGACATATTACTAGGAATTTTGTAACTACACCTAAAGATAATTCCTCTCTAGTATCCAAGCATCTTGATCCTCCCTCAAACTATCCATCTCTACCTATAGCCTATATTACTCTACCCTCAATATCTCCCACTCTCCATGGGGTTGGTCCCAATCTTCCATTGCCTTATCCCACTCTACCTTCCTAGCATCCCACTTTGACATCAAGTTTGCTAACTGCAATTATGTATCCTCATTCTCTCTGCCTCCTTACTCCTCTTGTGTATTTGTATCCATGGGAACTGGCCCACCCTAGTCTTGTGTCTATGACTATGGTTGTTCCTACGCCTAAGGTTGATCTCCATCATTTCCCCTAGCCTATTTTTCTCCCTACTCTTCCTCAACCCTCATCCTCTCCACCTCACCAATAGCTACTTGAATATACTCTTGTGACTCCTTATGATGTGGAGATGATAGGAACACTAGTCTTAATGGCTACCACCAAGTTGTATAATATATAGTAACTCCTACATCCTCCAAATCTAGTTTCAACACCCATAACACTACATGTATTTTGATCCATTAAATATATATGCTATCCTCAACTTTATCAATGCTACCCATACTCCCTCCTCCTATGTGACCTATGCAAAAATATTCCCCCTTCACTATCACACCTTATCCCAAGAAAAAATACCATTACAAAATTTGTCTAGTTTATACCTTGCAATAAAGTACTTATATTATTTGATGATGTAGCGTAATATAAAGATATACTATAGATACACACTATCATCCACCCACTCCTTGCAAGCCTTCCAAGGCCTCTAGTCTACCTTAGCAATATCATCCATGAATTGGTGCCAATATACCAATTCCCCCAACTCCATATACTATGGACATCTATCTTAGGAAAAATAAATAGATCCTACGGCATCTTCATCATTTGACCCACATGCTACAAAATGGAAATTTCCTTCCATGCCCATATTTGTAGCATGTCATGCCACCTCCTAGACTCCAATCCTCTTTGTAAACTAACATGTGCATATCCCTACATACCTAGGTCAATGCAAAAATCCCCCACACTAAATTTATGCAACTCTCTTTCATTTGTGTGCATACACTTGCCATCCCAACTAGAAAATTGCATACCCTCTTGTTAGAAAGCAATATGAAATTGAAAAGGGCTACAATCACTGAGGGTAACTCTTCCACCATGCCCACATGTACACCCATGTTCAAATCCATCTATCTCTAAGGGATGTTACTACTCCCAAATAGTCTATCTAGTGACCTCAAATCATCCTCTACACTATAACATACCATGTTCCTATGAATCAAGATTCGTAGTATCCACCACTGATGCAAGAGAAAATCACCCAAATCCACAAACATAAAAGTCACAAGGTTAAATAGAGAGAGAGTTCATTTTAATTTAAATCTAAAAATTCTTTCATTCATATTAAAACAATTACAAATTTGTTCAAATACATTTTTGGAATCAAATCTGCACAAAGTTATCTTCTTGTAGCTTCTTACTGCCTAAAACTCTTCCTGTAGCTTCTTCTTCCTATTGATCAAACCTTCATACAAATCCTCCAAAATATGTTGCACCTTTCCCTTAAACTCCATGCTTCTCTCTCCACTTTTACCCAACTCTCTCTCCCCTCTACACAACTGATTTTCTTCTTATACTTTTTTATATTGAATGTCCAAAAATGGGCTGCATAATGAAGGTTTCAAGAGAGAGTCATAGAATGTCATGGAGTGACTATGAAGGATTTTCTAAGGGACATTATTATGAAAGATTGACCTTGGATAGAGTTAGATAGGAAATCAAGAGAAGGACATTCATGACTGTCCAAGACAACCCTTCAGAAAGCAAGAGGAAAGTCAAGAAGAGTTATACATGAAAATCCTTATAATCATATGTGTGATCAAAACCTTAGATATGGGTTGAGTTCATAATACATAAGAGGAAAACCATCTTGAACAATTGAAAATACAAAGGACTCCATAAAAGATTGATAGAGAGACCTAATGGAAAACCAAGGAATGGTGTCCAATCCACATGAAAACTTCTAAGGATCCTTATGAGTGGAAAAATAAAGGATAGACACTTAGAAAGAGAAAAATCCTTACCAAATAAAGGATGGTCACAATAATCAAAAGTTAGTCAATAGCTCATAATTACAAGAGGACATCTAACTATTCATCCACATGAGCAACACACTATAGAACTGCCAAGGATTTGGTGCTTCCAAATAAGTGACAATCCTCACAATGAAGTTGACAATGGACAAGGTTATTCTTGACAATCCCACTAATTTTCAGTGCTTCATACTTGTTATCAAGTGATAGTCCATTTAGGACAGTTTAGAGACTAATAACTAGCAGGTAACAAAACAATGAACAAATATAGAGATGTCTTAAGTTTAAAGGAGATGGCCATAAGAAATGAATGATCACAAGGGTAGATTTATCTTTCAAATGGAGTGAGTGATTATCACATAGCACATTGCACCATGGCACATACAATATTATACATGAAATTCATGAATTTTGTACAAGTGAGGACTACACATGAATAAAAGGGAAATCTAAATAAGTTAAAAGAGCATGATGATACTAAACAATGCACATAGATATAGATAATACAACATCATTAGAAGATATTGTGATAGGGCTACTCTTATATTGGATATTCTAATGACCTTGGTGATGGACAGTCTTGGCCGAGAAAATGATAGTCAAGTGGAGACATCACATCACATACCTTAGAAGTGTAGTAATGTCAAGAAAAAATGTATAGTGACAACCTTTATGACAAAAGGACCTTGCCACCATGAATAACAATCCTCATCTCAAAATGATAGTTTTGATGAATATGACCCTATAGAGGAAATTTATTGTTTGGCAGTATCTTCTGATGGAGGAAATATTTTCAATGGGCTCATGTTCATACTCTTTTCCATGCCTAATCTTCACACAGTTGGATTCGTATCTGTAAATGAAAAAATGTACCAAGACAAGGAGAAGTAATAGTTTTGAGAAGAAATGCATGAAATAAGTGCTTTATACAATATGGTCATCTTTCCACAATGAACTTGGTAGGTCATTAATTAAGTTAAAAGGGGACAATCATGTTAAGATGTTTAAAGTAAGAGTATATCTATCCTTATGCATGGTAGAACTTAAGGCAATTAAGACAAAAGGATATGATATTAGTAGATGATACCCCCCAACATACTAGAGATTGTCAAGGATGGATTAAAAGATCATCAAGGTGACATTCAAGTTTTGCTAATGCACAAATCATGAAAAGTACAAGTTTAGAGATGAATGGAATTGAAAAAAAGGACATGACAATCCTTATACTTCTAAGATGGCAGACCTTAAATAAGGGTTAAGACAAAAGATAGACCAAACGAGACCATTTTTTCATGGAATATGATGAAGCTTAAAAGGGAAACCAAAGGTCAAATAAGCAAGGGTGATGCAATAAATAAAGGAAAAAGGTTGAAAATAAAGTGAGCTAGAAGGAGATAATAACATGCTTGAGATGAACCCTATAAAGAAGAGATGATGCAAAGGGTAGTTTATAAAGTTGTAGACCTTGGTAAAAATGGCAATCGGGACAAAAACTTCATGAAAGATAAAGATTCATATGAAAAAATTAAAGAGTGCAAGGACATGAACATTTGATGAGCCATCATGATAGTAAGGTAGCAATGAATAGAGTGCAGCGTGAAAATGACAGGCATTGTGATCATGAACAATATAGTAGTTCAAAAACCTAGTTAAAACCCTTATTTCATCATGAGAGGACAACCATGGGCATATGGATCTCTTAGAAACCCTATAAAAATTTAAAGATGGTGATTAGCTACAAAAGGATAATAAGTTATTTTCTATTGACAAGTCTTTCAAGAACAAGGTTTTGGTGAGCAAAGGGTAGCAATATATAAAGGACATTCATAGCCTTATGATGATCATAAGGCAGTTATCAAACTTCCCATACCTTTGTATCACTATGAAAACTATTAGTATTCATTACATACCAATATTTATTGCAGATAATAATAACAAAATTCCAAAAATCCAGGTTTCAACCTCGAGGAAGGTCTAGATCAAATAGTCATTGTAGCCATAATATACAGACAAATCTACAACAAGCCGCTCAGTATAGTCCTTCCGACTAGACCCTTTTTGCCTTGAAGCTTTGAAATTGGACATAATTATAACAACTGATAGAGAAAGGATTGATATGTATCAGTAATGAACACTATCAAACATAGTCCAAATAGATGAAACAAGTGATGCCTTGTAATCTTGAAAATAATGCAGCAACAATCAAAATTAAAACATTACTCTCTTTTATTCTCCTCTTAAGGTTTGGGAGGTCAGGTGGGCGCTTCCCCTCTTCTTCAAGCTCCTAAAAAATCAGTACAAAACATATGAACAAAGGAAAAGAATAAGAAAGAGACCGTCATAACCTAGTTCCCTAAACCTTCTAAACCTTCAGTTTCACCTCGAAATATATACAAAATAACAAATGCTCAAGCATACATGTCCCCACAGAGTGAATATGGCATGAAGCATATAAGAAAGAGACAAGTATTCAATTCAAGCATTCTACATCTCACTTAGGCCAACAAGAGAAAATACAGATAAGAAAGAGACAAGTATTTATTGAACCAAAAGACACAGAGAGATGGAGAAATTATATTAAAGTCGATAAATAACCAAAGTATACAAGAAGTTAGAATAGCTAACAAAGCATTTGGGATAAAAATTAACATGGAAAAATGACATTTATGATCATATTGAGCACTAAACCGTAAACCTAGTGAAAAATGCAAGCACCGAACAAAATTTACTGTTATTCTTCCAAAAATTCTCAGACATCCAATCAACTACTTATATACATGCAACTCCTTTCTCAGGCCTTCCTAGATATATCCAAGATCATAAGGCTTGGATACAACAATATATGTAGTACATACTCATGTATTCAATAGAGTTCTCTTCCTAGTCTGCATGTTTAAGAATTTTAGGAATAATGAATAAATATAACATAGTATAAAGAATGATTGTTAATGATGGTTGTTTTAACTTACACGCCCCTTTTCACCCTCTATTCATTGTAAACTATGCATAACTTGAACATATTAAAAAAACTATAGCCCACATTGACATTATATGCCACATTAATCCAACCATATGACAAAAGATAAGTGATCTAGCCTCTTGAATGAATGTAAGTAGAGAAATTTTTGCATACCTGCAAATGGTACAAAATTTCATGGTTAAATGGAAGCACCCCATCAACAAAAAGATCCAAATATCTGTGTATCTATCTCAATCGAGCCTCTAAACCCTTCAGAGCTGTGAATTTTTCCACTAACCTGTTATGCACAAAAGTTAAATTTTAGAGTTATGTCACCACTAAAAATAAAAGAAATAGAGCTTTGAAACCAAATCCACACACAACACAATGTGGTATTCATACAAAGCCATACAAAAAAACTAAACTCAAAACATTGGAATGGAAACAACTTCAAATTATGATGTAAAGCATGGATTCACTTTACTCAATTGGAGGCACATTTCACAATAATGGGTTATTCATCTAAAACATCTGTACGAGGTTCAAATAGTAAAGAGATTGATGAAAGATAGAGGAATTAAAAATATACTTGGATGTAGTTGGATTGAAGGCCATAAACTGGTACATGTTTCTTGTGTAGGAGACATATCACATCCACAAACATGGCAAAGCTATACAAAGTAGGAGAAATTGACTTGGAAAATGAAGGCATCAGGGTATAAAGAATCATTTTTCTGCCACCATAGTGAAAAGTTAGCACTTTCTTTCATCTTTGCATATTGGTTTGATGCTTCAAATGATGCATTTCTTATATTGAAAAGTGCATTACCTTATTGAGCTTCTCTTTGTTTCGAGAATAGTTTAATATTCTCTCTTAACAGGGCCAACCACGTTAAGGTGGAAGCTCATTTGGCCCCTCCCCCCCCTCACATCACTCTCAATTCCCCATACCCAATCATATAACATTAATCACTCATTCATCCATTAATAACTTATAACATTCATTCATTCATCTTGCATAATAACATATAACATTCATTCATTAACATATTCACATTCATTCATTCATCCATTAATAACATATAACATCCATTAATAACATATAACATTCATTCATTAACATATAATATTCATTCATTAACATATTCACATTCATTCATTAACATATAACATTCATTTTTTCAATTTTTATATACTATAAAAATATGGTTGTCATAATATGATTACAATCACTTTTTTTTTGTTTCTTTTTTGAAGCTAAAAAAAGCTGAAGTGGAGTATCGTTTTCTAAATCATCTATCCCCCCTTCAATTACTTTGCCTTCTACTCATGATCTTAATGTATGCCTAGTCCTGTACTCACGACGTGGATGCCGTTGCATGGGGGGGTTTGCTGCAATAGAAAAGAAATGTTAAATTGATATGTTTTATTATTATTGTTACAAGTATTTAATTAATTAAAAGAACATTAGAGTGGTGCTCTTGACCTAATGGGGCCACATCGTGTTCCTGATCTTGTCTTATAGCCTCATGCTCAACATGTTGAACACCCTCTAAATCCTGATCTAGAGTTGAAACATGAGAGGTTACATTAATTAATACACTAATTACAATTAAATATGTTTAAAAGAACATTAGAGTGGTCCTCTTTACCTGATGGGGTCACATCATGTTCTTGATCATGTCTAGCCTGATCATGCTCTACATGCTCTAAAGTTGAAACACAAAAGGTTACATTAATTAATACACCAATTGCAATTAAACATGTTTAATTGTATTAATCCATACTACATTTTGTATAGAACATGAATACATCCAATACTAGGATACACACCATGACCTTTATCTGTAGGTTGTGCTCCACCCTCACCAGGTTGCATTCCAATGTCATGTGCAGTATTATCATTGCTTGCCTATTTAAAAAAAATAGACACATAATTACTTTATGGTGGAAATTAATATTGAATAGATTGCACAAGTATTCAGTTTTAAATAAACTTCATTGAGTTTATTTACCTACGTGTTAGATACAGTAGAAGCTTGTGTTTGCCCAGTCAAGAGTCTTAGGCATTCAACCAGGGCTCTATAGCCTTACTAGAAGGAAATCTTCATGTCCTCTTCTGTGGGCACTCTGTTGAATTCAGAACCCTATAGTTTTGCATAAGATCATGAATTTTGCTTCTATGGTGTGATAAAACCAAAATTATTTTCAATTTATTATTTGGATGCAATATTTCATTTATTGATACTTACAATTTGTGCGGCTAATTTCATATAACCACTAGATCCAATTTTGTGTTGCCTGTGTTTTTCTAGTCTTGCCTTTGTCGCCTTCGATGTGTCAGGCAGCCTATGAAAAGTTTGAAATTCGTTAGATTATGTAAAAAGAAAGAGTAATCAGTATATAATTACATTGTTGATAGTATCACATACCTTCCTTAGCCCGATGGTGTCTTTCCTTTTTTCTTTTCAGACTTCTCCTTTCCATCCGAAACCAGGTCCTTCCACTCCCTCTCTGGAATCATGGGGGGACACTCATAATTTTTGTTCTTCTCTAAATGTGACCTATATTGGTCCCTCACATACTTTAGATAGGTACCAACTTTCTTAAGAACCTTGGTTCGATTGAATGTGGTATTACCAAACAACACAACTAAATGGTCAATGAGCTCATCTTTTAAATCTTCATTTTGGGCATTCCACCGTGTATGTATGGTGGACTCGAAGATCTCCAATGTAATATCATTTATATGTTTATAAAAAACATCATTTCCTACAAAACGATCATGGGATCATTAGTCTAAAAAGAGTGATCAATAAGTAAATTTCAATTGGATTATATATAATAATAATTAAAACATTTTAAAGTACTTGGGACCTTCTCTATCTTTATGGGAAGGAAATCCTCGGTCACCACAAATGTGACCGAAAATGTTCCCGCATTAGTAATACAGGAAGATCCAAGAAATGTTGCTAAAACATCACCAAGTACTAGTGGCCTCTGCATCCTTAGGTACATGTCTTAGTGCATGTTCTAGCATGTGTTCAATGCCAGAGGGTCCACTACCTGATGTCTGCATGGTATGTGTTGCCGAAATTTCAGTCGACAATATAGGCACATATGATGGGGTTAGATGATGTGATGTATGCATAGGCAGATCAAGATCAACACTTGTACCAACCCCTACTCCTCGGGCAACACTTGCAGTACCCTGATCATGGCCAACAACATCATAAGGACACAAATAATCCTATAAAAACAACACATATTTTAGTTCATGACAAAAAAGAGTACAAAATATAAAACCATGAATGAACTTATGTTATAATTAAAGATCTCATGACAACTTACTTGCAAGTTTTGTGCTCTCTTAGTCAATATTTTAACCCTTTCTCTTATCTCATCTGTTTGAGGCACTATGAATATCAACTTAAGGATTTTTTCATTGCATTTTTTTTGGGTCTTCCTCATCATATCCACAGGGTTTACGGAATATGCAATGTCATCATCGCATAATAGTGACTGCACCTCCCTATGGATGCTCTCCTCTACTAGTGCTGGTGCCTTTCCTCGATCAGCCGACTGCGACAAGAATATTAAAAACATTATCAAAATTAACCCAATAAACTTATGAAAAAAACATAATAATAATTTTTTTTGCTCGTATCTAATTTGTACAATTACAATGAGGCAAACCTGTCAGGTAGGAGTGCATGAAGATGCATTATGATCTGTGCTATGGGTCAGAGCCTTCCCCATAGGATCAATTTCCCGCTATGACAAAAATTAAATATAAAAAAACATTACCGAAATGAAACCAATAGACTTACGAAAAAAAACATAATAATAAAATGGTATATTGGAGTCATTAATTGGAGGTTGGGTAAAATAGTATATAGTATGTACTACCCCCATAGTAACTATGTTTGTATCTATGCAATTCAAATTGTAATAGATTAGCAACTCTTCCCTTGAATTTATTGATTTTATCGCACATACGAATACACGGTTTCCCTCGCGCGCTTCGAATATGCAATTGGGTTGCTTATTTGTTGACCTAGGTCATGTATTATTTATAAACCCTGCAATATTCCCTGATGCTTTTGGCCTCCCGTCAATGTACCTAGCCACTCCTTTATTTTGATCCTTATCTTTTAGTTGTATATAATTTGCTGATAGTGCATACCTACGCATACTTCGTGTATATCGAACCAGCTGCATCCAATCTTTGTAACTGTAACAGGGTCTAAAAAACTCCATCAATTCAGTAACTTTGTTGTAATGGACCTTTATGCTATCTATGCAAAATAGGCCCAAACCATGTAATGATGATGGTGCTATGCGATATATCCTCTCGTTGACACAAAAATTAGTGTTTATTGGAGGAAGTTCCTTGGATACCCATTGTTTTTGTAGATGTTTGTACCTCAAGGGAATCTCGATGTCGCCTATGCTCTCATCATCATAAGAACATGACCCCCCTTCAACAAGAAAAAATTCCATGCGTTTACGGAATTTTTTTCTAATCTTTTGACCTCTAGTTGATCTCCCTCCTTTAGACCTACTACATGTCTCGCTTTCCTCTTCTCTTCCTGAATTTCCCTCACTCGAGGAAGATAGATCTGACAAATACCTATTTGGTGGCACCTGCACTCATAAGGATGTTGGATGAAATTCTTGCATGGTGATGTGATCCTAAGGTGACATTATGATTAATCTATCATTTCATCGCTAGAATTTGATAGGTTATAAGGTAATTAAGTCTTGATAGATTGCAACTTATTGTTACTACCATCCAAATGTGTCGATCACAAATTAAATCAATGTATGAAGGAGACTATCCCTTGCAATTAATGACTTTAAAATGTCATTATTTTACAACCTAACACAAACATGGAGATTGGGAGATGCAGTTCATAATAGTTGAGGCTATGGAAGCCTAAAAAACCTAGACTCAGTGATGAATTTTCCTACATGAACAATGTATGGCAATGTTCCAAGGATTTTTGCATGACAATTGAGGGGCAAAGGTAATGAATGATAGTCATTATCAGTCTCACAATCTTAATCCAAGTTATTTGATTTACTAGACTTCTACTTAATGTTTTAACTCCCAAACTTTGTAACGAGTTAAGTGTTTGTAAGTCAGTTACATAACCAAGGCCTCCAATGTATTCTATAATTGTAATCAAAGGACTTTTTCTCTTCATTCAAGTAAATAAACTTGAAGGGAAACACCACCAAGTGGTTTATTCGACACCTACATGACTAAAAATAGCAGCAAATTTACATTTAATGCAAATTTAATTCAATTTTCTATTGAAATTTTTGTAGTGTGCAGAAGAATGGTTTCAGTTGTCTTGAAAAAGATGAATTAGAACACTAATAGACATAAGTCAGGTGCATGTGTGAGGTGGTTCAACAATCAACTAGTGATAAAATCCATATGTCTAAGTGGTTAACGGGGAGGGAGTGTGTACTAGGCTTGGTTAAGTCATCATAAGTTTATGCTTTGGCAATAAAAATTGTTTAAGTCATCTTAAATCTTCCTATGTCTAATTGCTAGGAGACTTTTGGTATGTTTTAAGGTAGGATGAGTGGTTGCATCAATGTTCTAGTTCTCTATGATGAGGTTTCAACATCTTCAAATAGAGAAAGTTAGTGCTAATAGTCATTTGAAACAACAACACTTCTATTATGTATGATGGTAGGATTTGATAACTTAAAAAGAATTGGCTACCCAACAAACTTAAATTTCAAAGAAAATTTTTCAGTTTAAGGGGTTAGCACTTTATTTCATCTTTGCATATTGGTTTGATGCTTCAAATGATGCATTTCTTGTCCCACTTTTATCATTTTGTATTCCCATCCCATTGCAAAGAAAAAGGTTAAACATTTAGCAATCTTCCATTCTTAGCTTTGATGTTGTTGGCCTTGCATACTTGTTTTGTTGAGTCACAAGTTTGCATGATAAGAAAGGAAGAATGAAATTTTAAATTTTATATGTTGCTAGGACCATATCTTTAAGTTGCTCCACTTTTGTGCCCAAGCAACCATAATATTTTTTGGTGAATGGGGGTCAATAATATGTTCTACAATCAATGGAAGATACATTCAATGCATGATAGACATTCTAATTCATTGCAAACTATTTCAAAATAGTCTCTTATTACATGTGGATTGTTGTTTTAAAATGGATAATAGAAGAATGTTTAGTTGTAGATGTCTTCTATTTTTATTTGTATATACATATTCAAGTTAATTATGTTGATGATTTTCAAGCCTATTATCAATGTTTACTCAATTGTCCAATGGAGTAGGTACTAGTACAATTGGTGAAAGGCTAAAATAAATTAGAAAAATCTATAGTTATTTGCATAGTGAGTAGCTTGTGTAGGTTTTGGTACATCCACATGATCCAACATAAGGTAAATTGTGTCATATCTTATGCAAGTTGAAACTAATAAAGAGTTTAATGAAATGGTTATGTGTTTCTCATCATCGCACGTGTATGAATTGTTAAGTGGATACGCTATGTAGGAATATTACATTATTTTTTATCTTAGGTTTAAAGCAAGAAGAATGTTCATATTTTCTTGTGTAGAGGTTTTGAAGGTCTAATTGCTAATTAATGTTAACATGAAACTAGTGACAAAGTTGACACAATTATTATAGCTTCAAACTAGCATGCTCATTGTCATTTCTTTGTAAAATCCAAACCCTACTAATAATTTGAAAATGGAAGCTAACTTCACATAGCTAACCAATTATTAGTTAGACGGGTCTCCTTGTAGAACCCATTGAGCACATGTTTATACAAGGGAATGAAAGATCAAATTATAGGATAGTTACTTTAGATGAGTCAGACACAATTTCTTTCGAGAAAGGGACTCTATAAGGGAATTTCAATCCTGATCAATGGTAGAGGCATTTGTAGCTCTAAGTGAGCAGGTAAGTAGCTAAGGCATGAAAATTATAGGTTAAAGAGAATGGGGGTGCCAAATATCACTTACAGTACTCATGATTGTCCCTTGGTCATCGATTTTCCCTGAGTGCCCTCAACCTCATCGCTTTGGCTTCCCTCCTGCCCTGTTGCACACTAAGCTATGTGTGCTCCTACGCATGCGTATTGATTTGTAGGGTTTTTGCTCCTCCAAACTCTTCTTGATCACTGGTATTGACCTTTCACTTCTCCAATTTGGCACGTGAGCTACTGCAACCTGGAAAATAAGGTTTCGACGAAGGTTTTAGAGTATGTTAATTAAAATGAAAATAATGGGCACGCCATTTAGGTTTTCATATTATACATTGTTAAGTATATATTAGCTATATTTTACTTAATAAATAATATAATTATTCTATTTATTATAATTATATATTATATTCTTTAAATATACATATAAAATTATTATATACTGTAGACATGGAAAATGTACAATTTGATCCAATGCACTTGATCCTAATTACTAACGTCATTTCTTCCTGAATCACACTCTCAACTTATCATCACTTTTCATCTTTTAATTTGTTTTGAAGTGCTAAATCACTGTTTTGTGGGAGAAAACAATCAAATACAGGGACTGCCCTGTTTTGCCTGTGTAAGGGTTTGAGGGCTAAAAACAAAAGACATCCACCAATCCACACACTGTCTTGAAATTGTAACTTGGTGGATTGGTGTTCAACATGGTAGTATAGAGTTTAATTTCATTTAGGGGTTTGTTAAATCAAGAAACTTGGCATTAAAGTGATGCCCTAGGGCTGGTAGGGGTAATTTTCTTGTGAATTTATGGTTGTTAAGTCAGGGTTTGTCAATTTCATGGATGAAACAATATGAATGATGGCTGTTTGTCCTATTTCAGGATGATTTTAATGTTTTGAAGACAATATTTGAGTTAGGGAGGTTGGGTATATGGTGTTTCTCTAAAACCCTAGTGTTTCTCCTCCTACAAGTGCATCATTTGCTTTCGAATGTGGGTTGGCCATGACAAGTGCTTAAGTGTTGATCCATTATGATTGATCAAGATGGGAAAGGCATGATTTGATGTATGTCTATGCCCCCATTTCTTCACATTTATATTGGATGTAACATGATATATGCAAGCTTGTTTCATTTGATTAAGGTTGGTTCTTTGAACTGATTTTCTAGTGTATATGTGACTAGGTTTAGTATAGGGCCTTAAGTCATGAATGTGAAGCTTTCTATGGGTCTAAAACATGTTCTATAAATCATGGGAAGGGTCAATCAAGTAGGGAGTCTTTTTTAATTGAATGTCTCTATGAATGTTTACAAATTTTCAAGGGAACCTTTGAGCCCAATGACTGGTTCTCTATTGCCACATTTTGTTGCTGAATGTAGCAAGAGGTACATTAATGCATGATAACATTCTAATTCATTGCAAACTATTTCAAAATAGTCTTTTCTTATTACATGTGGATTGTTGTTTTAAAATGGATAATAGAAGAATGTTTAGTTGTAGATGTCTTCTATTTTTATTTGTATATACATATTCAAGTTAATTATGTTGATGATTTTCAAGCCTATTATCTTCCCCTTCTCAATGTTTACTCAATTGTCCAATGGAGTAGGTACTAGTACAATTGGTGAAAGGCTAAAATAAATTAGTTTAAAAATCTATATTATTTGCATATGAGTAGTTGTTAGGTTTTGGTACATCCACATGATCCAACAGTGTAAATTGTGTCATATCTTATGCAAGTTGAAACTAATAAAGAGTTTAATGATCATGGTTATGTGTTTCTCTCTCGCACGTGTATGAATTGTTAAGTGGATACGCTTGTAGGAATATTACATTATTTTTTATCTTAGGTTTAAGTGCAAGAGAATGTTCTATTTTCTTGTTAGAGGTTTTGAAGGTCTAATTGCAATTAATGTTAACATGAAACTAGTGACAAAGTTGACACAATTATTATAGCTTCAAACTAGCATGCTCATTGTCATTTCTTTGTAAAATCCAAACCCTACTAATAATTTGAAAATGGAAGCTAACTTCACATAGCTAACCAATTATTAGTTAGACGGGTCTCCTTGTAGAACCCATTGAGCACATGTTTATACAAGGGAATGAAAGATCAAATTATAGGATAGTTACTTTAGATGAGTCAGACACAATTTCTTTCGAGAAAGGGACTCTATAAGGGAATTTCAATCCTGATCAATGGTAGAGGCATTTGTAGCTCTAAGTGAGCAGGTAAGTAGCTAAGGCATGAAAATTATAGGTTAAAGAGAATGGGGGTGCCAAATATCACTTACAGTACTCATGATTGTCCCTTGGTCATCGATTTTCCCTGAGTGCCCTCAACCTCATCGCTTTGGCTTCCCTCCTGCCCTGTTGCACACTAAGCTATGTGTGCTCCTACGCATGCGTATTGATTTGTAGGGTTTTTGCTCCTCCAAACTCTTCTTGATCACTGGTATTGACCTTTCACTTCTCCAATTTGGCACGTGAGCTACTGCAACCTGGAAAATAAGGTTTCGACGAAGGTTTTAGAGTATGTTAATTAAAATGAAAATAATGGGCACGCCATTTAGGTTTTCATATTATACATTGTTAAGTATATATTAGCTATATTTTACTTAATAAATAATATAATTATTCTATTTATTATAATTATATATTATATTCTTTAAATATACATATAAAATTATTATATACTGTAGACATGGAAAATGTACAATTTGATCCAATGCACTTGATCCTAATTACTAACGTCATTTCTTCCCGAATCACACTCTCAACTTATCATCACTTTTCATCTCTTAATTAAATAAATCATTATTTATTCAATTAGGTCTTTCTCCCTTGCTGATTAAATTAATCAATTCAATTTAATTAATCCTCAATCTCTCTTTAATTAAATAATTCATCTTATTTGATTAAATCCCTAAAGTCTTCTCATTAAATTGAATAAATTAAACTTTATTTGATTTAATCTAACATTATCCCCTTTAGTTAAATAAATAAAAAATATTTATTTAATTAAACCTTTCCTCTCAATTCTGATTTAAATCAACTCATAAATTTGAGTCAAAATTGTCAAATCACTTAATCTCTCATTAAATTGATCAAATCTTGATTAATTTAATTTCAATCACTAAAATCCTCTAGAGAATGCAACTTGCACAATAAATCAATTAATTTGATTTATTTGCCTATTTTCTCTCAACATGGCATAAAAAGGGAATATTCCCCTCAAGTTTGAATCAAAATCCAAGTGGACTTGTACATCCAACAAGGCATTCACTCCTCTTACATCTGTCCTTGTTCATTGAGCCAAGTGGCATTTATTTCATTCATCTTTCCCTCTAACATGTCATTTCTTCAATTTCAAATTCAAACTAATTGCATTTATTGGCACTTTGGCCAAAATGTGCTCATTCCTCATCCAATCACATGTGGACAAGTGGCCTTCTCTCATTGATTGATCTTTTGTCCCACATTGCTCAAATCCTTCCTCTCTTCCATTTTGGAAATCTATAAATGAGAGGTTCTTCCTCTCATTCTTCATCCACAATCTCATGCAAAGTTACTCTTTTCACATTGAGAGCTAATTTTGTCCATTTCTCCTCAAGTATTCATCATTTTCATGATTTCATAGTTAGGTTATGCCAAAATCTCATCAAGGAGATTCAATCATCCACCAATCATCAAAATTGCAACAAAGGAGCTGGGAAAGGTTCAATTTCAATACATCAATTGACACCAACTCCCCCATGGGATCATGAGTTCGCTTGTTTAATTAGGATTTACTTGCATTTTCATATTTTGTTCTTCATTTTCCTATTTTGAGTAATTGCAAATGGATTTCATGGGGAATCCTTGTTTTACCTTGCATATGATCTAATATTGTGCTTGTTTGTTGTATTTGTGCAGGTACAGGATAAGGGTTCACATATACATATAATAATTAATAACTAATAATTATAATTTATTATAATTATATATTATATTCTTTAAATATACATTATAAATTATTATATACTATTATATTAAAATTATTAAATACATATAAAATTATTATAATTAATAATTAATAATAAGTATATTTTTATATAATACAAAATATAATTAATATAATATATATTTTAATATAATAGTAATATTAGATTAAATTATATATAATATAATTATATTTATTATTATATAATAGTATATATAGGCTTTTACCTGATATTTTACAACTTTTTACCATTACACTGCAACTGGTTTACCATTAAATGGTAGTTGAAACTTGTTTTCCAACGACACAATAGTGGTTTCCAGGCATGAGATTTGTTTCAAGCTCAAATCTCACAATATATGTAGTTTTTTTTAGGAAGGCCCAAAAATTGAGTTATCATTGTTGGTGTGAACATATATTTTACAATAATATTTTAATTTTATGTCTTAATCACACCTAGTTAGTTAATTATATTGAGGGAAACCTTTAGTTGTCTGAATTCATGTGCATATAGATAAGAGGCCCTTATATATAATATAGGAAAGGGTGAGATAAGCTAGGGTAGATGAGAGCCCCTCATGTGCATATGAAACTTATTAGGACACTTGTCACATTCACATGTGTGATTCTCACCTACTCCAAATACCTTTTTGTCTCATCCTTGACTACATACAAAATCATCTCTATGTACATTTTTATCACATCAATATTGGAAATATATCATTTTTTTACTTCTCTCTTGTGGAAGTTTTCTTGCTCATATGAAGTTATTTTACAAACTTCAACATGGTATCAAATCTAGGAAATTACAAGTCCCTCTCTCTTTTTTAGGATATTTTTCCAAGATAGTTTTTGGGTGTATATTCCTAGCCTAAATTTCAAATCAGTATTGAGTCCAAAAGGCTCAAATTTTCCAAAATCAAATTGTAATATTCATAGGGTTTAGATCTATTTCAAGAATGGATACCTTTTTTGGCTTCCTAATCCATATGGTGTATGCGTTTTTGTACATCTATGTTGATGTTGTACCATTTTTGCATCCTTTTGTGTCACTCACATATTTCCTTGGTAGATGTAACCAACACACAAATATGGTGTACAAAGAAGGGATTTTCATTTTTTTAGGTTTTATTTAATATCTTTTATATAGGGTATGAAATGACCCATATAGCACCATACTTATCTTAGGTGTAAATAGGGTTCCCCATTGGGTATAGGACCCCCTATATTCCCTTGTCGTAACCATAGGTACTTCACAATTTTTTTGACATATTTGTGGTTGTAGGGTATGCCACACTATGAGTAGGTTTAATTAAAATTATTAGTGTTATTATCTTATGTGGTAGATCTTATTTTATAGTCCTCATGATAGAATCCCATGTAGTCATAATATTTAGTGCCTAGCACATAAGAACTAAATATTTTTTGAACACCACTTGGGACTACCACCAACATTGGAAATCCTTAGTCATCTCTACTCTACTAGGTATCTCAACCATTTTGTCACTCCACTAGTGACCAAGGCCACCTAAAAGCATCATCCTTATATACCATAGGGGCCCTTTTTCATCCCTTTGAGGCTATTTATTTCAAAATCACACAATTTTTCCTATGATGTCATATTTTTGTGATTCACATAACCTTCATCTATGAGTCAAAATCGGCTAACTTCTTTAAATTGATTAGAAAATACAAGGAATCTACTTGTAACGTCCATTTTTTGTTTGACAAGCCTATTTTCCTATAAATTATAAAAAATGTTGTGTTATTAATGGTTGATTTTTTATTTTCCATTGTTAAAATTTACCATATGTATTAATTCGTTTGAGGGGCTAAAAGGAAAAATTTAAGTGCCCATTGCCCTTTTCTCTCTCTTGGTATTTTTTGTCCTAACAGATGAATCTAGGGCTATTGAGATGCTATCCCTACATAGCTATCACATAAAAATTAAATATTGAAAAAAGCCTAAGGTTCTATGGTAAATGTTAGCTATCAAACCACTTATATGTATTAATGAGTTTTAAAAAAATATTTACAAAAAAAATGGTGAAGCCATGGGTTTGATTGGATTACATGATTTAGGTAACTTTTTTTATATTGTGGAGTGCACAACACCTCAAAAGGTAAATGATGATTTTCATGATCTATTTTGTAGCATTAATGAGTTTTATGCATTACAATTAGAAGAAAATTTTATATATATTTCTCATGATGTTCATTGCTTGATTGGGATTTATTTAAATTTTTTAAGTTATTGTTATTGAATTGAAGGGTAGTTTAAAAGAAAAAATCAATAAGGAATGTATCTTCTTGAATTTTTCTAAGGTAAAGGCCCCTTTTTTGGTGTTCTCCTCTACCTTTGACTCACCACGAATGGAATATGAACTAACTTTAAGATACCCGCCCTAGATATTTTCTATGAGAACCTTAATAGGAAAAATTCCAAACTTAGATAATTGGGTGCTCTTCTTAGTTGTAAGTCAAGCATTAATGGATCAATATTCCAATAGAAAAGGTAAAAATAGGTAAAATATTTTAAAAAAACTACTTTATGTTGTAACTCTCCATCCAAAAATATATGTAATTCAAATAAATAATCCACACCTCCCACTTTTAAGACTAGTGAGTCTTGCTCCAAGACAAGGAAGAAGTCGAGTGACATGTGAAATTATTATGGAAAACTTAGGCATGTTAAATCTAGGTGTTGGAAGAGGGTAGAGACATTAGAGTAAGTCATGTAGTAGAAAAATATTTCTATCTCCAAACCTTCTTCCACTTATAAAGGGTATTCCCTTTCTGCTTGGGCTTTACATAAACCATTCTCTAGCTAGATACTTGATTTAGGTGCTTCACATAATATGAATCATCTTATTTCTTCACTTTCTAATAGTAACACTTCTTAGTAAATAGTTGAAAAATCTCCACAAGTTTTAGTTTTAGGATCAAGAAATATATAGTTGGTAGATGGTTGCATCAATGATGTTCTCTTTGTTCCTAAGATTTCTACTAACCTTATTTATATTTATTATATTTTTCATTTTAGTGATGGGAATATTGTAGAGTTTTCTCCAAATGATGGGAATATTTAAGTGATTGCTAGTTAAGTTTGATTTGTATATTTTATTTTAGAACTAGAATGGTAGAGATAGGATACAATACTATAACCATTGGTTGAAAAGTCATTGTAAGAACCTTAAATTCATACCTTAAACCTACAAGATAAACCTTATAACACAAATCAATGCAAGATGATATCATTGGATGAGTATTAGTTGGCTAGTATATTATTACTAGATCAATCAAGAGAAAATTGATAGCTAAGTACTTGAATTTTATTTTATTGACACTTGATAACTGCAAGATTATAGAGGTATTATGTTTCTCAATTAAAGTAAAGAAAGTGGTTGAAATGGAAGTAAAATATTTTAGAAACTCATAAATGATACATTTATAGATATATCTTCTTTATATTATCCTTGTAATTAGTTATGTATCTTCAAATATAAAAATTAAAAGGAATCCAATGTGTATCATCTAATAATAACATAGAAAATATCAAAAAGATCAATAATAATTAAAAAAAATTAACTAAGAAGACATGCAAGCATACAATAGTATATGTTGGTAAAACTATAATATATACAAGAAAGCAATATATGCATACAATGTCACATGTACATCATGAATTAATTATGTAATGGCATAAAAATTAAAAACATCATGAATTAATTATGTAACCATATAAGTCAAATATAATTCTATCAAGAAATCAATATCAAATAGATAATATAATTGAATAAATCATATATTTCATCCAACTCTTTGTCTGTATCATCCAATCCAGATTCAACATTGTAAGGATTGGTCATATCATCATCATCGTCATTGATATTAGTTTCAATAATGTCATCATCCATATAGATACCATCTTCATGAACATTAACTCCTACATCATCATGATCTAGTTCCTCTTCTTCAACATCTTCATCAGGCACATCATCAACTAACTATTGATCTTGATCATCATCTACACCATCTTCTAGTTCTTCAGTATCTTCTTCTTCCACCACATTATACTTTACCAACCTTCCTCTTGGATCATGTCTAACAACAAATAACCAACCCGGTTTACCTGGAACCTTTGAATAAAATACCTGCTCACATTGGCTTGGAAGAACATAGGGCTCATTTCTAGCTCGCTCGATCGACCTTGTATTAACCATGGTAAATCCATTATCATGTTCAATAACAATTCTCTTGGGATCATTTTCATTCAATCATAGCCTGTACCATTGGACAACAAACATAATTGATTTGAAGGACTTAAAGTCACACTCAAGTATATCATCCAAAATCCCATAGTATTGATTTTCTGAGACTTCTAGATTTATGTCACTTCTAGATGAAACATTAGTCACCTGAAAGACTGCAGTTATCCCAGAACCAAAAGTTTTCTTCGTGTCATACAACTTTTTGATTCAAAATTTATGACCATTGCACCACATATCCTTGTGGTGTTTCACCTGCAATATGTCAAACATGTAAAAATTATTCTATTGTCAGTTGATAAACATATTTATTCTTGGCCGAATGTATGCAAAGAAAAAAACTCAACATATATATACATCAATATAATTGAAAATAATTAAATAATATGGGTGATTAATATATTTATATGTACTTGTTTATCTCTCAAACCATATGCTAAATCAATTTCCCTTGGTGTAACATTGGAATTTCCATTATGATGAGCTTCTTTAACCAATGAAGCCACACCTTACCATCTTAATGCGCGACCAAATTGTTGACATCGTTCAATCCATACTGTCATCCAATAAAGATTGTTTGCGACGTACAAATATAGTGCATCCCACTCTCGACCAACTGTATAAAAAAAATTGAAATTCACAAATGATGTATAATTAGTTAATTACCACGGTATATGACCTTAATTTAAATTGATGTATATTGAAGATTAATAATTAAATAAGTACTATAATATACATAAAAATCAAATGTAAAATGTATTCTAATTAATCTCCATGACCATCTTATAATTACCTCTCACTTTCCTCAATCTACCTTTCCCCATCAAGTACTCCCCTTTGAATTTGTTAATGAAGTTGGGATCCCAAATGCGATCTACATGGATCTTTGCTGCAAACTTAGGAAGATATTCAACAATGTACACCATGGACTGGTATACCATATATCCCTCCACCATAGAACCCTCAAGATATGCTCTTTATCTAACCAAAGCCTTCAAAAATTTCAAGTGCCTCTCAACCATCCACATTGACCTTGTGTGTACAGGTCCACACAATTCAATCTCATCAACTTGGTGTATGAGGTAGTGTTCTTATGCATTGAAAAATGTTGAAGGTAGACACTTTTGAATTTCACACATTAGACAAGGAATTTTTCTCTTCCAATAATTTATATCTTCTTTATGGATTTCTTTAGATGACAACCATCTACCAGTGATTCAAGGCGCAAATATATTAACAAGATTTAACAAAAATATACAATATATTACATAACAAGTAAAATAAATGGAAAATATAAGATTTATACAACAAATTGAACAAACATCGCTACTTACCTCATGTATTTTCCAAGATCATATATAAATTGCTTGACATTGTTGTCAAAGTTGTCTGAGAGAGATAGAGGTAGAACGCACTGCAACAATTATAAAATAATCTTTTCATTATTTTTCCAAAAGTAGTAAACATAATACATTGAAAAGTACATGCAGTATACAAATATATATATATATATATATAATATACCAGAATAATTACCTTAATGAAGGTGTGCCAATCATGCATTTTCATCCCTGACCTAAATTCACCTTTCTTTGTTATGATATTGTTTATGTTCGCAACAAATCCTATGGGAAATCAAATTTTTCATATGAATTATTTTATAGCATTGCTTTGCTGCTCCATTAATAACCAAGGAAGGGCACTTATATTAATTTGGTTTCCATCGCTATTTAATTGAATGACATTTTTCATTTCATGATTGGCTTCCTGAATGTCACTACAAATTTTGACAATTTTTTCTTTGTCATGCCTTCCATGTAATATTTTCCATAACGTTTCTATTATATTCTTTTCAATATGCATTGTATCAAACAAATGCATAATTTGTAGCTGCTCATAGTAGGGCAACCTACTAAATTGTCTGGGATAACTTTTCGGTCCCTGTGGAAGCTGACCATTAATGTCACTACAAATTTTGACAATTTTTTCTTTGTCATGCCTTCCATGTAATATTTTCCATAACATTTCTGTTATATTCTTTTCGATATGCATTGTATCAAACAAATGCATAATTTGTAGCTGCTCATAGTAGGGCAACCTACTAAATTGTCTGGGATAACTTTTCAGTCCCTGTGGAAGCTGATCATTAATGTCTTAACGACCTTCATGAAGCATATAAGTTAAACAAATTAACAACGAAAATTATTGTCAATTAAAGCATGAGTAAACAAAACATAATATAAAAATATAAATTCCAAACATATCATATATGATAAATAAACAATTTGATCTGATGTATAACCTTGACGATTAATTCTATTATATTCCAACTTCCATAGGCGAGGTGTCATTCTTTGTGGTTTTGATATAGTCTCTTTTTTCTCATTGAATTTTTTTTTTCAGTAGTTCGATACTTATGATTTTTGTGGAGGAAGTGCCCATACTCATCAAACACCTGCTTTCCTAAACTTGTTGCACGATGAGATTTCATCTTTGGACCACAAACTGGACATGCAAATTTTCCCTTTGTTTGAAGACCGGCAAGATCATATATAATTGGATTAAATATGTCAATTTTTATAGTTATATATAATAAATAGATTATTTATAAAACATGCATGATATCTACTTCATAAAATTAAATATCATTAAAGTGCAGTCGAACGTTATAACATACCACAAAAATGTGTTAGCCCTGGGGCATCATGAATTGTCTATACAAGCATTGCATGGAATTGAAATTGTTTGTCTTATTGGTCTAGAGACATCATACATAGTGACACCATTCCATAACTTTAGTAACTCGTCGATAAGAGGATCGATATATACATTCATATCTTTAACTTGGTACTTACCTAGTTGAATGAACATAAACATTACATAATTATTATAACCATTTTACTGCAATATATATAAATTAATGTACATGACTATTAAATGAAAAAAATATGTCATTATGCAACAAATAAGACAAATGAGATGCTACTACGTTAAAGAAAATTGATGTAAAAAAATACTTGGAACAATCATTTCCAACATTATGTGCTCCCTCTTTATTGACATCCATGGAGGAATGTTATTATTGATAACAAAAACAGGCCACACCGAGTAAATAGATCTCAGCTCTCCAAATGGATTGACAACATCCGCTACCAATGAAAGCCTGAGATTACGAGGTTCTTCTTTAAAGTGTGGCCATTTTTCCTCCATGTCCCTAAATGCAAAACCATCCATAGGCATTCGAATAATGTCATCCCCACTTCTATTCCATGCATGGTAATCCATAAATTTCACTAAGCTTTCACACCTAAATAATCGTTGCATACGTGGAATAATGGGAATATAACGAAGAACCTTGCGAGACACCTTTTTTGTTAGTTGATCTGTTCGATATATACTGATATGACATTTTGGGCATTCTGTTACAAATTCATGTTGTTTATGATATATAATACGATCATTGAGACATGCATCTATTGCTTGATACTCCATTCCAATATCTTTCATAATGGCAGATAAATCTCGGTATGAGCGAGGTAAAATATTTGATGGTGGTAACAAAATTTCACCTATCAATCTACAACAAAAAAGTAATTTGTTAATATAAAGAATATTAATGGTACATATTTCATCCTTTATTTACTAGCGATGAACTAACAAAAATTAAAATAGATGAAAAAATATGACATATATGACATACCTTGACATCCGTGAGATTGCTATGTTGGATAAACCATTCATAACCTTCAAGTTCACCAACAAAAATACAACAGAGAGAAGAGTTGTTTGGGAGCCTTCATAAAGGGGCTCGTATGCCTTCTCAAGTATAGGTAAATCATGAACATCATCAAAGTCATCTCGATCATCATGATTAGCTATGCCACTAAATGTGTCATGGATCAATGTATTTGTACCATCATCTTCAACTGTGTTTTCTAGTGCATGATCATATTCTTCCATAGGATCATTAACTTCATCTTCGATATTCACAACTCCATGTTCCTTTGCTTGAAAAACCACATTCTCCGGGCCGTGATAATCCATATCATGTGCCCTAGGGCCCCCCACCTTTATAAAAATGATCGACACAAATAAACCATTATCATGATCAAGTGATTTTTTTTATATATAAAAAATGTTAAAACGATATAAACATTTACAAATTCAATCAATATAAAGACATATAATGAACAACTTACCAATGGACGATAATCATGCCCCCCTTCAGAGTGACCATGCTGCCTACAATGTTTCTCAGCTGTTTTGATTAAAATTCTTCTCATCTTTAAGCCCTTGCAATTATTGCAAGGACAATAACATTTCCCATCACCATTTCTTTTAAATCTAGCCGACATTTCATTTTGTCCTGCACTAATATTATCTAACATTTTCTTTACCAAGCTTGAATATTTAGGTCTTCAAAAAATATCAAACTCACACTCCAATAATTTTTAAGCATAGACAGGTAACAAAATCTAATAAAATTTTGAATCAAATTAAAAAAAATTTGGCCTATAACCTCCACAAACTGTCACTCACAAGTATCGCAAATTCACAAGTAGGGAAAATTTGCAAACATTACACAAGTATAAATAAAATGTCAAACTAACTTTTATTTATTAAAATTTGTGCCCGATGTTCTTCGAAATTTTGACGAAACTCATTGTTCGTCGAACCCACTGTTAAACTCACTGTTTATCAAAATTTCGACGAAACTCATTGTTTGTCGAAATTTTGATGAACATCGGGCAAAAAATATTTTTTTTAATAAAAAGGTACACATGTACCTGATGATTCATCTAATTGAACAACTTTCATCAGAAAGTTTCCTTGTATTTTGTAGTCAAATGAGTTAGTGAGAAAAGGTATTAGACACCATGATAAAGCGTAGCAGGTAGTCAAGTGATGGTTTGACAAGAAGTCCTTTGACCTAGGTTTTAGGGAGGGGAGTCTTGTGCTAAAATTTGATGAATAGGTTGCGAAACCAAGACAAAATTCCAAATTTGATTCTTTGTGGAAAGGGCCTTTCCGTATTTCCACACACAAAGCTAGCAATGTGTATGAACTAGAAGATATGGAAGGAAAGTTTTTGGGAATACCAGTACAAACAGTATTCATCTGAAATTTTTAGTTAAAGACTTGTAGTTGATGAAATTTTTTACTTTATGTATCATATGTAATTTTTTTCGTAAATAGGCATTTTTTGCAAATAAAAAAAGTTGAAATAGAAGAACTATATTATATTTACAACAAAATATTTACATATAGTACAAGCGTTGAGGCCTAAATTTTTAGCTTAGAGCTTAGAGAAAAGCTTGAAAATCTTCTCCCTCAAAAGAAGCCAAAAGGATATCCATCATTACAAGCCAAAATTGGAGGCAGTACAAAACAACATACAAATTCAACCTCCAGAGTCGCAACAGTAAAAACATATTGATATTTTTCAAATTCTCGAGCATACAACAACAAGGTTTTCTTCACTTAGACACATGAAAACTGACCAAGCATCAATCCTCCACACCAGGGCTATACACCAAGTTCTTGAAAATAGTGACCCATTCGACGTCGTTGATCAAATCCACATTATTTATTTTGAGAAGGAAGGAAGCTGTAGGTCTGGCTCATTGGCAGTGGTGTTCAAGCTTCATGGTTTGAAAATTTCAAAAGAAAAGGTAGCCATGGTACCACCTTTGCATTTTTGATATGTTTGCATAGGTCCATAGTAGATGAAATTCCAATACTAGGGACAATCACCTGAATGATTTCATCAAGCTTGTTCAGATATGTCGGATTGAACATTACCCAACATAGTTCAATTATCCATGGTTTGGTGATGCCCAAATCCAACAGGGAAGCCACAAATCAAGAAATAATGTTTGTATTATAGCGTGGTTAGTTCAGGTCCTTCACGTAGTCTCTCCCCAGAACCCACTTGAACACAACGATAATCAAGGGGCTCTTTGTCCAAAGAAGGCACTTGATTTTGTAATTAGTAATCTCCCTAATGAAAGAGCCTTGCAATTTTTGACTCCAAAGCCTAACTAGAGTTCCCAAACCACTCATGATGCAATAGAAAAATTCCCCAAGCTCAAAAATGTAGCAAAAGAGACTTGCCAACTTAATGCAAACTTAATGACTGTTTTCGCAAGGTGAGCATACTATTTATAGAAAAATGTGAACTGTAATATCCTATGAATGGAAAATTTCCCCCCATCAAATGGTGATAGGAAATGCAACTTGGCGGCAAAGATTAAAGGGAAAATCATACAGAGTTTTCACAAAGCCACGAGAAATTAATTTAGGTGCTGGAAATTAATGACCATATATACGACTTGCCGTCATTTGTTCATCACCTTCATAAATGCCAACCAACACGCTCATGTGAAAAGACACTTTTAAAAGCCACCTCTTTCCTAATTAATACAAATGTACTTTCTAAAGACACTTTCCATTGCCCTAGGCTATATTTCTCCAAGGTCGGTGTAAGGAATATACTAATTTCATTCCAAGAGCAAAGCTTGCATTCCAAAAAGTATGGGCCCTTACTCCACACGTATTATCTTGTTGGAAGTGCCTAAAGAGATATCAATAATGACAACACATTTACTGCATGTATGTTTAAAAATTAAATAAGCCAAAAGAAAAAAAATTCTAAGTATAAAACCTTGAGCAAAAGCTTCTCTAAGAATTGAGTCTGCAAAATTCTTTCGAGAACACAAAAATGGCCGAGGCGTCATCTTTTGGTTGAAACATTAAAATCCCATTTTCCAAACCAAGACATGTTAACATATTTGAAGATGTTTCTTATGCCAATGCTTCAATGCTAGAGGAACAAAATTTTCCTCATACCAAGATCATAAGGCCAAGCAACCAAATCAAACTAGAGGCGGTCAAGGATTTCACAAATAATATCTTCAACCCCAAGCTACACACAAACCCTAAAGGTCTCTAAGAGGGGGCATTGCAGATAATGATTGCTATAAGGTAGATCGAAGGCCTTGGGGTAAAAATATGGCATTGTGGTTTACCACAATACATGCCGCCTTCCATGTATCCATGTCTAGAGCTAATAGACATATGTGCAAAGAAACTGGACAAAGGCATTGAGGTTATCAGTGGTGACAAGATAAAAACGACCATCATTGCAATAGCTATCAGGGATATGCTATGCATTCCTTCAAACATGGTTGTCGAGCGTTTCTCATGAGGAAACATGGAAGATTTTTGGAGAATAAGGAGAGATAAGTTATCATTCTATAGGGATGAAACAAAACGGGAAATTAACAATGGAGAGCTCATCTTCCCTTTAGCATTTAACTCATTTCATTTGTACTTACAAACCATCTTTTCAATGCTAGCCTTCATATATGGCTTGGAAAATGATGATGAGGTTCTCGAATACTAGATGGGCTTGGCTTTCATGTTGAAGAATGAAAAGAGTAAGAAGCGATTCGACTTCACCGAGGTGATTGCAAATAGAATTCTTCAACAATTGAGTGGATATAACCATTCTTTTAAGTTCATGTACTCCTATTTTTTGGTACATTTAATTTTACATCAAAACCCTACATTCTTAAGTAATCATTTACCACTTACTTTTTTTGATGCATTGGGTTTATTTAAGCCCATTTTAGTCTGGACCCATGTGATTTTAAGCACATGGGATTGTTATGCATTTGATGACTATTTCTTGAAACCTGTGCTTCAAGATTTATCTCAACAATCTCTGCGTAGGTTTTCTCCTGAGGGTTTAGAATGGATAAATAATCACTAAACCTTGCTAGATTATTTTATGGGAGTTGATTTTATTTTTATTAGATTCCATGGGTTTACAAAGGAGCCCTTTAGACTGCCAAAATTTGTTACAGACATGACACTTTCCTAGAGGTATTCCATCAACTGACAATTGCAGACAATGCTTATGTTGCCAAGAGGCACAGAAATAAACTTCACTCAATTCCCCTCACCATCACCAAGGGTCAAGTAACACTTGTAAAAAGGGAAGAGAAAGATTTTTTGACCAATAAATTGGCCTATCTCGGCCTAGTTCTCATTTTTGACAAATGGAAATACAATATTTATGGGTGTCTGTCCTTTAAAAATGAGTCACAACCATATTGGGAGGAAAGGAGAAACTTGGTTGAGGAGAGGGTAGAGATCTATGTCGACCTAGCTTTCATATAATTTGTGTGACCCCTATGGCTCTCCTTCTACTCAACTATGGTAGAATATCGACAAAGTACCCTTATGGAAAAGTCTCTCAAGACATAGTGAAAGAATAAGGGGTGGTCGGAAAGAAAAGAAATCAATTTATATAGGTACCAACAAGAAATCAAGTAGCTAGTCCCTTTATACAGAGCTGTTAAAATAGATGAGCAATTTAAAGAGATTTATGATCAGGAGGTCGAATTCGATTCAAACCTAGGGTTTGATCCGACGCTTGAAAAAGAGCATGCGTAAGGTCTCAATCCACCTCTTCAAGCAGATGAAGTGGAAAGGGGATGAAGAAGGTATCACAACACAAGGATTCATAGATCTCATTTTTTGCTAGCATTCTGACAAAGGGAAAATGAACTCGATGGTCTTCAAGGAAGTCTTCACCAATTCAAAAACCCAATGTTCGTCTGGGTTAGTTGCTGAAGGGTTTGAAGCAACCAGTGTGCCTCGTATGAAGAGAAGAAGAATCTGAGACCTGGGTGAGCAAGGTTCCTTGGACTAAGGGGAAGAAGAAGTGGACTTCGCTCCACAAGTGTCTTTGGCCCCCATAATCTAAGTAAATTTCGTGCTTGCTATTCTTTCTTCCACTGCATCTTTGGTAGCTATTGTCCCCTCATCTATAGAACGGAATCCCTCATCCATCAATTTCAACCTTCTTATCCTTAACACATCCCCGACCATATTTAATCATTAGCCTCGTATGGAAACCCTATGTGTTGAACATGCATCTTCCGCCATAACTGCAATTGACACTTTGATCACTTTATCTGAGGCATAGGTTGTAAACACAAATCACCCATGCTATAGGCCTCATCTTCTTTTACTACATCCATTTATATGCCTCTATTTCCACCCATTGGACCCTTACCCTAATGCACACTCCTTTTTCCTCTCAGACCTCATACACAACATCCTGACTTTTTCACTAATAGCGCTTCCTTTTGCTTCCCCCAAAACTCATCTAGCCGAAAGTACACCTACTGTTATCCTCTACGACCTCCCCATGGGTGTGTCTATTGCTTCACAAAGTTTTGAGTCCCTGTAGAACCTCTGGACCCAAATGGAATTAACTAAGATGACCAGACAAGAAAGAAAATAGAAGCTATGGGCAAAGGACATGACGAACCCAACCACTCAAAAGCTAGAGACTTGTTTCGATGAAGAAAAAAATTCTCTAATGATCTTGGATATGAGGCTGCGGGTAACCAAACCAGAGAGAGATATGCAATATGAAGATTATGCGATCCAAACTTGAGCAAAGTTCTCTCACACGACAAAATAGGCTTTGTCAAAGCAATGCAAAAAGTGGTATACACTGACTACGAGAAGTTGGATAAGAGATTGAAAAAGCATGAGGTAGAGTTGATGAATGTGAAGGCAATGGTGGATAGGCTATAGGTGGAAATTAGGGTGAAGGATATGGATATGGTCCGCTTGAGGCAGGCACAAGATCAACAGGGAGAATTGACTAAGTCACTAGAGGAGACTAAGAATGAAAGGGATCGGTTTTGTGTTGAAGTACAAAGATTGGAGCGCAAGGTCAAAGTTGAGCACAAGAAAAAAAAAAATGTAAAGGCCCAAATGCAAGGAGTCATGAAAGAATATCAATAAAAACAAAAAGAATTTTCTCACATAATGGGCTGACAAAACAATATATGTGCAAAGTTGCAAAGAGAGCTATAGGAGATGGGAAAAGAAAGGGATAATATACATGAAGAATTGACTAATGCTCAATCCCAGGTAGCTGAAAGCCTTCAAAAGGCCCAAGTGGAAATTGATAAGGAGAGATGGGAGAAATAGGACAATGAGTCTATTCTGTAGACTCACAATGGGGAGATGGAGAAATTACACTCAGAGCTTTCAAGCGCCCTTTGAGAGATGAATCAATTGAAGGAAGATGTAAAGGTTAAGGAGTCTCAACTCCAATAGGAATTAGCTATGCTACAAAGGTTCAAGATCCTCCTAATACTCCAAAGATTGTTGTCTTCCAATTGGGAGAGAATCATGGTTGCAATAATGACCCTAAAGCTAGCCTTGAGATTCTTGAAAGATACACAGGAATTAGACACGAAAGTTGGTCCAACAGTCAATTTTTTTTGCATGCGATAACCCCCCACTCTAAGGAGTCGGGTATTTTGATCATCAAATTATATAAGGAAATCGAGTAGGCTTTTAAAGATGTTGGAATCCTAGATCGAAGGGAAATTGCAGGAAAAACAAATGAATTCATCATCTAAAACCAGGCCACCCAAAAAAGAAGGGCTTGTCAGTTGGTGTTGGCTAAGAAGGTTGGAAAAATAAAGGAAGACTTCAAGGTTCTGATCCATTTTGGATTACCCTCCCTATTCTTTCCAAACGAAAGGGTGTTTACAAAAGAATAGATCAAGGAGGCCATCTAACTCAAATACCAAGAATTATTGGTGCTCCAAGGTCTGAGCTCATCGCCTTCAGCCAAAGAAATCGAAAAGGTGCTTCTCCCTTTGGCCCAACTTTATTGCCACATTAGAGTTGCTTCAACAACATGGGGTGGAGTTTCCTTCAAAGAGGTCCTTGATCTTGACCAGTTCTATGGAACATTGCACACACTTACTTTGCCTTCCAATGAAGATTATGAATTCCTGCATGTTGCTTTCCTCAAACTCTGAGGATTCCTTTCTATTTTTTATGTTATGTATTTTTATCTAGGTTCATGCCTCAGCAAACAAAGGCCCCTTGAGAGTCACCAAAAACTATGGAACAATTTTCTCTAAGTATATTCTCTTTTAGATTTGGTCCCCGCAGTTCCCCTCTTTTCGACTCTTGCTCTTTTTCACATTTTGATGGTATCTCATCTCGAAGGTTATAATTACTCCTACAAAAATGTGCACAATGTGCCATGTAGTGGCTATACAATTTTTTCATATTGATTTCCTCTTAGAATTGAAGCAAGACACATGGCTGCATCATGGGAATTTTCCACAAGCTACTCTCACAGATTTGAAAATCTCCCGCCAGTGTGGCATGCCACTCATCTTTTGTCAGGTAGGTTGTTTCACCCATGAGTTCATGTTATTTATTTGGCAGAGTTTTTCAGGCAACATAGTGGATCTTACACTTTCGAAATTAGTCTCTTTTAGGCTGTGCCATTATTAATTATAGCTGATTGAATCCAATTTTTCCAAGAAGTTATGACTTTAGATCCTCTTCTAACAATAATATCTTCGCAAGGCTCTCACAACATCCAGATTCATGAAGATCCATTATTGACGTAGCTCAACTTTCATTAGTGAAGATTGACATGATCAAATTAGATCCTTGATCGAATTGTAGAGTTATCAGATGAGGACACTTGTTAGGAATTCATCTCTATCTGCAATGAATACTCAGTATTGGCACATCTTCTAGCCTTATAAAAGGAAGCTTTAGTAGCTTGTTAAAGTTCATCAAGACAAGAGTTTTTTTGTTTGTTAGGAATTAAAGTAGTAGAGATACAAGAAGGATTTTTATATCTAGCTTTTGTTTTGCTCTATAGCATGTTGAAATATTATCAAGATGATTGCTCAGATTGGTATTCGATCTTTGCATTTATGTTATTTTTATAAGAACAAGTAATAGAAGGAAGAAATATATGAGATTGTGCAGCTATGACCTCTGTCACATGTTTTCTTTCTCTATTTTTTATATGTTGAATGCTCTGTGTCAACTCATTCAAGCATGGTATTGGTAATTGCTTTCTATGCCATTAGCTTCTATGTTTGAATAATGCTATCTTTCAGAAATTAAATCATGCTTCTTATACTCTTTTATTTTTCTGCAACTTGATTATGCTAATTTTCATATTATGCTATGAGAGTAAGAAGGCTTTATAAAGATCTGAGGTATTTCTCTTAATATTGGGTTCCTTAATTCTGTCGGACCTTAATGGGTGCTTCCTATGGGGAGATCTGAATGACTACTTTGTGCTCCTATGGGCCTTAGTTGATCATTCTCTTTTCAACAATGAAGGTTCTGTAGCATTCTATGTCCATTCCATCAGAAATAAGAGCCTGCTAGAGTTTTAAATGTTCTAAAAATTTTGTAGCGCATCACCTTAGTTTTAATTTTCTACATTTCTCTTTCCCTTTTCCACAAAACACAAGGAAGACCTGAATTCTGTAAAAAATTGTGGAGGTCATTCAATGAAACACAAAAAGGTCCCCCATTCATGAATTTCCCATAAGGTTGTTAAGGAGAAGCACAAGCTTTCATGATCACCATGCACATCCAAACCGATCTAAATCTATATATGCACTCAAAGTGAAGTCAGTATCCTTAGGATAACACAAACCATAATCCAGAGTGCTCTTCAAATATTTGAATATACTTTTCACTACTACAACATGAGATTCTTTGGGATCTTCTTGAAATCTAGCCACAAAACCAACTGAATGCATGATATCTGGTCTAGTAGTAGTAAGGTACAATAGTTCACTAATCATTAATCTATACTTGCTCTGATTTGTCTTAGGAGATTCATCATTCTTGCTCAACTTACAACCAATAACCAAGGAGTACATATTGGTTTAGAGTCATCCATTCCAAACTTCTTTAACAATTCCTTAACATACTTAGATTGTGATATTAATATACCTTTCTTTAATTGACTGATCTGTAAACCATGGAAGAAATTCATCTCCTCACACATTGACATCTCAAATTATTTTTGCATTTCCTCTATAAACCTTTTGCACATGTCTTCATTTCCTCCAAAGATTATGTCATCAACATATACCCCACAATTAAGATCTATTCTCCTTCAACTTTGAAATACATATTGCTAGTTGCAATACCTTTTATGGATCCTTGTTGTAGCAAGTACTTATCTAACCTTGCATACCATGCTCTAGGAGCTTGCTTCAATCCATACAATGTGTTATTCAATCTACAAATCATATTTATATCTTCTAACAACTGAAAATCTTCTGGTTGTTCAATGTATACCTCTTCTTCCAATTTACCATTCAAGAATACAAACTTCACATCCATTTGATAAAATTTAAATATTTATGCACTACAAAAGCTAAAAACATCCTAATAGCTTCCATTCTTGCAACTGAAGCAAAAGTTTCCTCAAAATCTATACCTTCAACCTGTGAGTAACCCTTATGTACACAAGTCTAGCCTTGTTCTCGACAAATTTTTCATATTCATTCAACTTATTATGGAATACCCACTTAGTACCAATCACATTCTTGTTTGTCAGTCTTGGGACCAATTCCCAAGTCATATTCTTCTTTATTTGTTCTAACTCTTCCTTCATTTTTTGACCCAATTTTCATCTTTGCATGCCTTAGTCACTATTTTTGGTTCCACCTCAGAAAGTAAGTTACATAAATTTACTTGTTCCTTTGTCATAGCAACTTTTCTTCTTGTCAACACACCTTTTCTCTTATCTCCAATGATATGATCTTCTAAATTTTTATCTCCTCTTGTAACAATTTACATATTTATAACTAGTATAAAATATGATGGTTTCTTACCACCTTCTTCATGTAATTAATTATATACTAGGTTTTAAAAACTTGTGTGTGGGTATTTTAGTTTGGTAGAAAACTTCTAATTAAGTATTTATTTATAGGCTATGGAAACATATTCACCATCTATAGAGCTCATTGAAATTTACAACATAAATAAATATGTAAACATAGGAAGCTTGATTCCAATAGTGGATGAATCATTCATTTAATTTGACTTATGTTTAACTGTAACTAGTACTAAACTTTATCAAGATGATGTTCAACACCTTGCATCTATAATTTCACTCAATTGCTACAAATATTTTTCAAAAAATGAAGGAATGTAGCTTCTCTTAATGTATAAGAGCTAGATGTTCAATCATTGCAAGAAACATTAAATTTTTTTCATTATTAATGTAAGTAGATGAATTTTTCAAATTCATTATAAATTTTCAACAATATTTTTTTTGAAATAGGTTGCGGTCCTTGTATTAAACATGCACTTGAAAACTATGTAGAAAAGATGTAATGCATTATTATTGTTTGTGCATAATTAGAGTAATAATATTTTAAGCTGTATATGATCTTGTCCAAAAATAAAACCAATCATATGGTTACATAATGTGTATTTGGATAAATTAATTAGTGAATATTTTTTTCCTAAAATGAGAGATAAATACCTACTATTACTTACTTTTTGAACATATAAAGTATTTTCTTCAATTAGTATGTCCATGCCTATTGATTATGTTTGATAAATGGGTAAATGTAAGAACTTGGGTCCACTTTTGGGGGAAGTGTTGTCCTTGAAAGAAATCTTGATAGAAATAGGTACTTGTTTCATAAAAATGGGTATGAGCATTTGGGATTGGAATGCTGAACCTAAATTTCTACCTATATGAAACAAGTACCCATTTTATTTTTTAAAACAAGTACCAGTCTCATTTAGGTACATGTTCCATAAAATTCGAAATCTATGGATTTTTGGCTTAGAAACCTAACCCTTAGCTTGTATCTACACGCAATGCCATCGAAACAAGAGAAAAAAAACTTTAGCAATATGATTAATAATTTTTTTTGATGAAATTAAAACCTATTATAGATGACGATGTCTAATTTTCATAATTGGACTTATTTTCTATTTATTAATTAAATGATGAGGAAACTGGTCTATAAACTTGAAATGCCAGGTATTGGTATGTTTTAATAACTTTTAATCTTTTAATTTTTTTCAAAAAAATGTCATCGATCTAAACATCATTATTTACACAATGAAAAATATATTTTATAATTATTTTATCTCAAATTATGTTTTCCATACATGAGGAGTTTTTCAAATAGAAATTAGGGCCGATAAAAATTAATTAAAAAATATTTAAAATAAAAATATTAAAAAATATACTCATCAAACTTCACTATAATGCACATATTTCCCCAAAAGTAATTAGAAAAATCATTTTACTTAGGTTAAATTATTCTTGTTGTACATGTGCATGTTATGGCCCTAAAAAAATGACTCTTAAGAAGTGATGTTTGTACATCCTATACAAAATTAATTTATGTTATTTGGGTATTAGAATAAATTATATTTTTTAAAAAACCAGACTCAAAATCCTACATTTCATTTTACTATAATTTATTTAGATTCTATGTGTATGTGCTTCAAATTTTCTGCAATTATGACAAACTTCAATTTTTAGGAAAAATACTTTCACTTTCTAGCCAAAAAGTGGACCCAACTTATTCTACTTACCCAAGTAAAAAATAAGTTCAAATACATGTCTAGGCATCTTAAAATCATAACAAGTGATTCAAACCCTAATCTTTTCTTTCATTTAATAACTATAATATAAGTTTGCCTATCAAAGTTGAAAGGTCAATTTTTTACAAGCTTATGTACATTGTGCACCTGACTCCTAACTATTTATTACTCTTTCACTTGTACATAGAGATATATATCATACCTAGGTCTTCTTCAAATAATAATATTGTGTATAGGTGTAGTAAGTAACCTTCTTAAAGATAAAACTAATCTTCGTCCTTCACTCCAAATATTATCCTTGGAGCTTGTATGAACCTTGAATGCAATCTACCAACTTGAAATACCACTTGCAAAATATTTGATGGAATGCAGTCACATCATGAACTCCCATAACCTTGATTCATAACATGCTCTCATGAAGGGGTATATTGTCCAACTAATAAACTATACTTGCAAGATTTCTAACAAAACAATGCATGTAAATTCTTCAATATTTCCATCCATTTTACTACTCTTCTTTCTACTTGTGTACACATTTATTTTGGTTATTTTCATTTTGTTATACTATAAGGATTTTGTTATTATTTCATGATGGAAGTTATTTTTGTTGATGCAAAACAAAATTTTGTCTCTTCTTTACCTTTCTCATCCTCTCACTATGCATTTGTTAGCCAACTCCAAAAGTTGAGAATGAGTCAACTTCATCCCAACCATGTTCATTATAAGATGATTCATATGTTTCTATTCCAAATTTTGGTCAATCAAATTGAATCATCCTAGTCAAGGAATTGATCAATTACCATAAATAATGACCCATATTGGTTTGGGAATTATTAAAATTCACGATATGAATTTCAAAATGCTAAAAGTGAAGGGAAATTTTTTCACTTTGAACTTATCAATTAAGAAAATGGTGAGATACGTATCTAGGTTTCTTCAATTATGTACATGAATTTTAATATTTTTTCAATCTAATGTGGTTTATGTGATTTCCAAAAATCACACTAAAATAACCAACCTTCCCTATAACTGATTGGCCAATCCATTGGAGATAATCCTCTAATCATCCTCTATAATAACCCTTTTTGATTTCACTAAACATTAAAATACCTACTAATAAATAAATTAAAAATAATCAAAGACTTGTGATCCATACCTATAAAATCCTATGTCGATGTTATTGATATACTATTATCTATCCAAAATAAATAGCTCTAAAACAACAAAGTTGACCCTATAATTATTTACATGTCTATTTTTAGCATTGACATCACATTTTGAGGTCCCCATTGTGATGTAGATGGTAGGAATCTTTCTAAAATATGCTTAGAGTCAAACCCTCCTATCCTTCAAGTAAAATTTGGTTGCATTGTCTCACAAAACATAAAAGTAATTGAATAATGTAAGCTTTGAAAGATTAAATTATGTATAATTTTTAGTTGATGTTTCAAATCACACTTAGTGATCCATCATCTTACTTCTTTCCCCACTTTTTAAGGATATTTTTGCACTCCAATACCTCATATTCCTCTTCTTGATGATGGATCATTGAGTTTGATTTAAAACATCAACTGAAAAATGTACTGTCATGCCTGAAAAAAAGTCGCTAGAAAACCCAAGTAATTTTTTTTTTTAAAACACTAATTAGGTTAATCAATGCTCCTAGTGTTTAGGGTGTAATCCTAACCACCTCCAATATACTATTAAAACCATTAACTATAAGTGAAACCACTGTTCATATCCCCACTAACAAATTTACATATAGTGCTAATCTAATATTATTATTTATAATTAGAGGTAAGGTTAATATTAAAATCCCTCCCAATAGAAAAATAGTATTATAATTATAGCGTCTCCATTTAAAATTTTCCACATTTTAATATTGATAGAAAATTTTATGGAAGGGTGTTTCAAACACCAAGTTATCAAGAAACATTAACATTACTAATATTGATTATGCTAACTAGATGGTATCTTGGGAGAGGATACATATCTACCCACCATTAAAATAAATATCAAATTTAAAAATCTTATGATACATCTCTACTCACCATAATAAGGAAGGACCCCCTTTATTATTATTTTTTGATTGACTTAACTAACATTATAATATCACACTAATACTAAAATAAATGAATTATCCTACCAATACTAAAATACATACATATTGTGTTAAACTATCTAGAACCACACATGGTAAATGGATTTCACACATCACAAACACTAGGTTTATAATTGTTATTCCCTTTGGTATTTTATCTTGATCAACCACACTCACAACTTAAAAACGTATATATTTAGAAATATTACTACCAATTGATTGGCTTAATATCATCCTTTGAATTCTCTTATTAAAACAATAATAATTATTTAACTCACATATTTTACATATACAAATACTACATATATTCAAATAATAATTTCCAATCTCTTACAACTACTAATTTTCAGAAATATAATAAATGATCTAGATTCCTTATTATATTTATGTTTCTAGAAGAATCATAATTAAATAACATATCTTATTTACCCCATTACTTAAAGAACTAAAAAAATAGTTAATAAGTAATAATTATTATTTATAAAGAGTAAATATAAATAATTGCTTAAAGAATAATTCTCACGTTTCTATTCTCCTTTTGTTATAAAAAGTAAAGTTAATAATACATATACTTTTTAGTTATTTTAAATCACTAAATTCCCTCCCCTTTTTAAAGAGTAGAAATGGATTCACTTACCATTTTTTTTAGGAACAAACATTTAAGTTAATAAATCACATGAAGTTAATATGGAAAACAATTACGGGCATCTTTTATTTTCCTTTTTCTTAGGTAATAGAAACACACAAAATATAATTAAATGATAATGGTTTGAAGTGTTCCAACATTGGTAATTATATGAGCTCTAATTATTTTAACATTATATGAGATAACTTTTATACATTCACATCAGATATCTTCTATATAACTATTTATGAAAAACTGTTGTATCTAATTTAAATAATAATAAACATATTAATTCGTTTTCTTTTCAAATCAATATTAAATTTACCGTGGCCCAAAACCTTCTATATTGAAACAATTTTATAAAAATAAAAATAAAATCCAACTATAAGAAAGTAAGGTTTTTCTTTTTTTTTTCTTTTTTCTTTTTTCTTTGTAAAAAACTTATAAACTACTGTGAATAATTTACTACACCCAAAACATTGACACCATTATTCATTCCCATAATTACAATAGTCTTATTGGTAAATTGTAATATTAATGCTCTCCGCCACGAATCAAGATATAAAAATATTTTAAAGCATCTTAACAATATTATTGTCATTGCATCCAATAAAGATCTAATTATAGCTGCCAGCAATATTTTGACTTTTTATTCGTCCTAACTAAAATACTATTATGAGCCCAAATACTATTTCTTTTTCACGGATATTTAGCCATTGGCATTTAATGAATTCACCCATCGTAAAAGCTTATTACATTACCCTACTGTCAAAACCGAACTATTTGTATTATTCATTAATGCGCTGCGATACAGTTATGCAAATATACTTTATATTTAGATTGTTCTCTCAGTTTCATATATCTTAACTGCAATGATATTAACCTCTACTCAATTTGGATTTAAGTTCATTTCTAAGACAGTTCCACAGCTGAATTTTTAACTAATTCCATACTTCCGAATTCAACTGGCCAAGTTTTTGGTTGGAGAATTATGGGATTCAAAGAAAGGGTTACTAATTGCAAATTGTTCTTGACATAAAACATGCTAATCTTGTCCACACTTCACTACGATCAAAAGGTCTGAATGATATTCACATTCTCAGACTTCTTCCTATGAGTCTTGCAAATGAACAGTTACATGAACAACTACTGTCCTACAGCCATAAAACGCAACTTTTGAAATTTATGTTGAGAAAAGATTCAGGCATAAATTTTCAGAATGTGCTAGAAATAATGATACATGCACAAAGACTGAGAAATCGACAGTTATCTCTGTAGAAGAGTATTTTACTTTAACCAAATCAAGGGTTGCAAATGGACGCTAATTAAAAAAAAACATATGGTATTAAAAAGGATGGGTGGCTCTATCATTTAGCAAGCCGTGGTAATCATTTTGGAGGGGCAGCGTCTGAAGTGACCCGAGACTTAATTGCCATAAAAGAAAGATGACGAAGGAACACTATTCCATCAAAATTTGGTACGAATGGAGGACTCCCCAAAATTAAGTTCAAATAAATGCACCTGTGTAGGGGGTTGATGGGAGTGACATACATTGGTTGCAGGAAGATGATAGTTTCACGATATCTTTTACTTCAGTCAGAGAGAGAGGAGGTGGTGACAGTGATTTGACTTGGTGTATAGCATGATCAACTTGATAGACGCCATATTGTTTGCACTTATTAGCTTTTATTTTGATTTGATGTTGAACTTGGATATTTTTCCTTGACATTTAAGTAACACTAGAATTATTCAACAATTCGCACGCGCTTCTCCTACGATAACCGTAGGTATTTTATATATATGTTCAAAACTTATATATAGACCCTGTTCAAAACTTATATATAGACCTTAGGGGGTTTATTTTTGTATCTCAATTAAAGGAATTGATCAAAAATCCTCCTCAAAGATCCACTTAAAGATCCGTCCGAGTTTCACACTTGAATAAGGTTCTCAACCCACATAATTAAATATTTTCACAAACCAAAATAAATTATACCTTTAATATCAACCCTCACCACTTAATCTATCAACATATAAAATTTATATCCTCAAGAAGATGTCTTTTGATTTTCTCTCGATGGTCTTCCTTTCTCATGCTAACACTATTACCTCCCTGCACATTACCAACACGATCATAAGTAACATTGCATATCACATTAATCTATCAGCAGAATATTATAAAATTTTAACCATATAATAATCCATTTAAATTTCAATATGCATTCCATAGTATATTAGTGTATTCCACCTTCATGGTAGTGACAATAGAACATAATGCCAAAATGAAATTACAAGGATTTTTTTTCGAAAGATCACCTTATTTATCATCCACAATATATCTAATCCTCAATTTAAGAAAGTAATATCACAAATTAGGTTTAGCATTAATCACATGTGAAACGGGGTCTTACATGTACACAGTTTAACCTAGAAACTTAGATTATTCTATTATATGGACTATGAAAAACTCATACCAGCTACAAAAATAATTGATACCAAATTTCAACTAAACTTCTTGTTGATGCATTAAATTCTTGGTACACTATTGAAATCATTACTCTACCTTGAGCATCTTTGTAAAGTATAAATATTCCTTCTTATAGTGTTAACAATCAAATGCTTAGTTTTGTAACTTGTGAAATTACCCTCTTACGAAAACTAGAGAATATAAATGATATATGCACTATAAAAATATGTAATTGGATAACTTATACTACCCTTCCTCCCCACTTACAATAGTAAAGAAAAAATGAGAAAAAAATTCATCCAAAAATTAGACAATACTTTGGATTGCACAAAACATAGTGTTGACATTTTTTAATGAACTTATATGCTAAAGATAAGCCTACAAGACCACGCAGGTTCAACAAAATATTACCACATTTGAAGACACAACCCAAGCCATGATTGGTGTTGTATCCAAATATTTATAGCTTAAATATGAGTAGAACCAACAATAATTAACACATAGTAAGCATATTGTTCCCACCAATTCCTCTTCAATTTAACTATCAATTGAAATAAATTTTATGGTGATGATACACTTAGCACTAGATTATTACAAGTTTTTAATGCCTTAATTTCATGGACTTTAATTTCCTCCTCCTTGATGAAATCTCACAAATGAATTCAATTGTATAATTAGAAACATATATGATAACTACATTGTATACCATGTTTTATTTGTTCTTAAAATACTCTAATTTAGAAATATATTTTGTATGGATATAATCCAACATCACCCATGCAAGTCTTGTAATTATAAATTTTCATCCATTAAATTTTTGAAACTTAATTTGGAATGAATTTCAATATTTGACATTGCAAATTTTATATATTTTTAGTACCAAACAACTAATATTTACACTTGGAATTTGTTTCTTAATTTACAAGTTACTTAATTCACCAAATTATGTTATCATTAATTTTTAGAATTCCATCACATTAAATATTGTTTCTTAATAGAAGTAAAAAAATATCATTAAGTATTTTCTTTATCAATATTTATTAGAATATATGAATTTTTAATTTGTTTGTAAATATGTTTATATAATGAATTTATAAAGTTGTAATTTCTATGTACTCACATGTTTAAAAAAGATATTATTTTTTTTGCAACTAACAATTGATGAAATCTCTAGTGACTTAGAGTGGGATAAGAGGGATGAGGAAAGTAGCAATGATGACAATATAGAGGAAGCAGATGAGTATGTTGAAGGTCTTAGTCTATTCCCAAAATTTAATGCTATGCTTAATAAATTGGAGGATTCCACCTTAACAAAAGATCACAAGGAGGAAAACTACCCCAACTACGAGAAGATGACCTAGGACTGCATGATTTTTGTGACTAGGGTTGAAACCTTAGAAAGGAAGCTCAATAGCGTTTTTTGTTTCACTCTCAAGGTCATACACCATTCTGTTGTCACCCTAGCCTCTATGCTTCAAGATGAGATAAAAAGCATGACAATACAACAAACCCTAGCTTGAGCCAACAAAAGAAGGATGCTTTCAAATTCCTTATGGAGGAATGAAAAAATCTTCCTAAGTAGGGTATCCTTGTTTTTTATTTTATTTTTTATTATTACGATGTAGTTTTGCCACTGGTCAGTTTGTGACTTGTGATCCTAAACTTTTTATTGCTTCTCTCTGCCCTTAAGGCCTTTTTGTGTATGGGTACAATGCCCTATAAATGTTTTTTTATATTATCAAAAACATTAAAGAGGATGGTTGTATATTACCTCTTAGTTGAACTAATTCATATTTTCCTACCTAGTATGAATGACATGGTTGCTTATGAACTTATTCATGATTTTTCTTTATAACTAATTCAAAAATAATTTTCTATATTTAGAATAAATAAATTCTTGATATAAGTGATTTTTAAAATGCTATATTTACTTTTCTAAGTTGAATATATTGTTGTAAAAAAATATGAATTACTATATATTAGATTATTATATTAAGCTTTCATTTACATGTGCTCATAACTTTAGAAACATATATTTCTTGGTTTTAACTAGAAAACATGTTTGAGGTTGGTTAATTATTTCTTCATATATATATGATTAATTAGTTATACTAATATTAACATGTTTGAGTATTGCCAATAAACTCATTGCAGTTTACTAAAATACTTTTTCATAATGATTTTTTTGTATTTGTCTTATATAGATGCAATCCAAAATGTTGACACTTTTTAATAATTTATTAAAGTAATATCTATATAAGGTGATTCCTAAATAAGGCCAACCTTATATAGTCATTATATTCTCTAATAATTATTTAAATAATATTTTCTAGTATATTTTTCTTCGATATAAGATTTACTATGGTCATATATTATGGGACATGTTCTAAAATCTAAATATGTTACACTAAATAATTATAAAATTTAAAGATGTAAAATATGTTAGATTGCATTTTTCTTTTTCCTTAATTAATTATAAATATTTTTGTATTACATTCTAGGAATTCCATTGTGTATAAAAGGACACCTCTTTTGAGATTAAATAATACCAAAGCTAGCAAATAATCTAGTAGAGAACATATAAATTGCATTGCATTGCATAAAAATCCTTGTAAAAAATGAAAATCAACACTTGGCTAGGTTAGAGGCACATAATGCTTCAATATAAAGTAATAATAAAAAAATGCACAACACTAAATTAAAAGGTTTCACAATGCTATGTTTTCAGTATTTTATATTTTTAATCATAATGAAGCTAAGCACTTGTGACATGCTTAATATAAATAGTTTTATTTATTAGTTGAATAGTTATTCCTTAAGGTGACTTAGTTAGCATGAAGGGGTGTGTCCCTAAATATTTATTCTTATAAATAAGGAAGAGAAAGACTCTCTTATATATATATATATATATATGTATGTATGTATGTATGTATGTATGTATATGTATGTATGTATATTATGTATGTATATGTATGTATGTATACATATATATATATATATATATATATATATATATACATACATATATATATATATATATGTATATACATATATATACATATGTATATATACATATGTTATATACATATGTATATACATATGTATATATATATGTATATATGTATATATATGTATGTATATGTATGTATATATATATATGTATATATATATATATATGTATGTATATGTATATATATATATATATATATATATATATGTATATATATATATATATATAATTTTTTGATTATTGGAGGTCATCCCTCGAAGTGATCTACTATTTTGCTAGTTTTTGCATTTATTTCTAAGAAATATCATAACACTCTTGATCCCATAGATTTATTTTATTTCATGGATGTTTTTAAATCTTTCATTCATTTTTGTACTTTTTGGCAAGAGTGCACATAAAGAGAGAATAGTATTAGAGGACATGCACAGACATGCACATGTTATCTGCAAATGGATTAGTGTTGATTGCACCTCTACTCAAGCTTATACCCCACAAGCCTCATAAGTGTAGTAAATGTGCTCTTCTCTTTCTCAAGGTACACCTTTCATAATATCTTAGTTAATAATATCTTTTTTTGTTGACTTCAATTATTGAATATCTTAATGAGAATCTCATTATTTAATTATAGATTGTTCAACCACTTTGGCCTCTTTTCTACTTGGTGTATACAATTGTCCAACACAATTAATCTTTATTTTAGATTCTTCAATTCACATTATTTTATCTACATTTTTCAAAATTTACTTTCTTCTTTAATTTCTACAAGTTTCAGGAGCTTTTAAAATTTCCCATACTATTTAATAATTTTATAAATTATATTTACAAAACAATTAAACCACTTATTTCATTATGTTTGTTTTGATCTAATTTAATCTTGCTTTAAATTAAATTTTATTTTATTCTTTTCTAAAATATTACTATTTTTATCATTAATTTTAAAATTAGAGATGATAACTATCTATCTTTGAATTAAAGTGATCATGCAATTTTTCTTAAGATATGTATAGATTTATTTTTAAATATAATATTTGGTTAAATGAATTGTTGTCATTCTTTCTATATTTGAGTTCTTTTATTTATTTTTATAAATATGTAATAAAATGATTAATAAAATAATGATAATTAAATAATTAAATTTAAAATAAAATAAATATAAAGATTGTTTTCTTACAATTTATTAATTTAAATATATTTGCATGAAAGAAAATAAAATAAAATGTTTCCATTCATGAATTAGAGTTAAATTTTAAGAAAATTAAACTTTAGATTTAATAAAATTCTGATCTTAAACTTAAAAAATATAAATAAATAAGAAGGATTAATAAATTTATCTAGAATTTGATTTGATTTGATTATATTATGATAGAAAAATGAAAGCCAAACAAACATCATAAGAGAAGCACTTTCTTTAGAAATAGTGGCTACAAGTCTTAAGATGTCATGAATTGATTATGTATAAAATATATATATTTTAAAAAATGGATTGTATAACTCCAATAGCTTCCTTAATATCCATATACCTAATTTAATTTTAATTTAAAAAAATATATAAATAAGATATTGTTAAGTATATTTTCTTTTAATTTTTCAAATTATTTAATTCTTTTATTGATTTTGACAAAATTTAATGAAAGAAAATTATTGAAGAATTATTTGATTTTTCACTATGTAAAATATATATATATATATTTTTATAATTTATTCATTATTACAATTTTAAAGTTTTAATTATTTTGACTATTTTCAATCAATAATTAATTATTTAATTTTTATTTGTATAGATATATTAATACATCTATTTAAAAAATGTCAAGAGATATCAATTTGAAACAATTTTATTTACTTAAAAGTTATTTTATTTTATTTTGGAACTATTTTATCTATTAAGATATGAAGACATAAATCTCTAGTGGTGCTTATTTTTGAAATATTATGCTTATTATTAAATATTAATATTTTGACACACACATACCATTACATTCCACCCTTTCTTACTATTGAAGAATATCTCTGAACATTAATTACAATTTTTATTTTGACAAAACAACATTACATAATAAAATAAATTCTATTAATATCATATTTGAAAGGCACAAATTATACCATAAATAAAAAAATAATTATATTTTAATCAAATAAATTGATTTTTCTGATTCTTAATAGTCATGATTCCATGAGCTCACAAGACTCACGCCCCTCACCTATTTCCTTTCACGTGGTATAAGCCAATGATCAACTCGATCGGAATTTTTTTCCACCATTGAATATTTCTTTATTCGTTTAATTTCGTTTTCTAATAAAAACAAAAAAGAAAAAAATTGGTGTCAATTTTCAACTGTTCCCACTTCCAACTTCCTCTCTATACACGCACTGTGATACGTCTGTCTTATTATTATATTAATAACTGCATATTTTAAAAATAAAAAGAAAACAACAGCGTAAGATTCCTCTTCGTCGCTAGTGGTAAATAAAAAATAGTTTTTTTGTGGACTTGACGAAATAACATGTTGTCGTTGTAGACTTTGACCAATCCATGCAAGATAAAATGGTGGCAACGGCAGAGAGGTTCAAAATCAAGAGGCAAATACAAGAGAAGAAATCGAAGAAAAAATGGTGGCAACAAGCATAACTGTAGAAATAGATTCTCCAGTGGAGGCAACGAGACTTTGGAAAGCAATAGTGAAGGACTATGATCTCCTCCCCAAGCAAATGCCAGGCTTTTGTTCAGGCGTCACTCTTCTCCAAGGCGACGGCGGTGTGGGCACCGTCATTCAAATTGACTTCACCCCTGGTAACGTTCATTATGCCTCTTTCAGCTCATCTATTGCTTATAAGATCAGCAATTTAGTAACATCTTAAGAAATTTTTGGTGCAGTGAACAAGGATTTCAGCTACGTGAAGGAGCGCGTGGACGAAATCGATGACGAAAACTTTTACTACAAATTCAGCTATGTGGAGGGAGGGGAGGTGGGGACGGTGTGGGCTTCTGCTCAATTTAAGCTGAAATTAAGCCCCAAAGTAGAGGGTGGATGCGTGGTGAGTCACACGTGCGACTATGACACCCTCCCTGGTATTTCCATCGACCAAGCCAAAATACAAGAGCTGGAGGGCGGCGCAACTGGTCTGCTAAAGACAATAGAAGCATATCTTAAATCTAACCCAACTTTATATGTCTAGACTAGAAAATAGGGTTTGTTTGTTCAATAAGGGCGACCACTGGCCATGGCAGCGTCTGTGACAGTGGCAACTCCCACATGTTTGCTCCCTCTACCTTTCAATTGTATGTTTTAGTTTTTCCTTAATGTTAACAAGCGCTTTCACTTGATGGTGGATGCATAAATAATCTAAATAGTGTAAACAAAAACTTCTTAGACAGGCTTCAATATCCATATTTGGAGACTTCTTTAGCATTGTCTTTTTAAAAAGGATATATGACTTTCTAAAGAATCAAATATATGCAAGTTTGACAAACGGTTCGAGGATTTGCTAGTGAAGCAAACTACAAATTTTGACATTTCTTCCATTAGAAATAGCTGATTGATTCGGTATTGGAAATTGCAATATTATGCATTAAAATAGTCAAAACCTTAATGGATCTACTTTGATGTAAATTTTATTTAAATGGTTGATTAATTGGAAGAATTGTTCTGTATTAAATGTTTTGTAAAATATAGATTAATAATGACTCTTTAGTCTTATAAGATTGTAATAATGATTTATCAAGATAATGATAAATTTATTAGTATGAGAAAATTTTGGATGCTTATCATGTAATATTAAATGATTTATTTAAATAGAGTAATAATATGTAAAATTTATTTGTGTTAATTTTTGTTTGTTATAGTTTAGATAATATTGATTGGGTCAAATCATTTTTTGAACTAACTAGCAAGTGTTTGTAGGATAATTTGTGTTTAATATTGAATATTCTCATATTTATGATTATATACTTATTGTTAATGTATTTTGTTGTTTCATGGTTAAATTTATTCAACTTATTCAATTTCATTGTTCTCATAAATTGATGTTAAAGTAAGTTATTTTACTGTTCCAACTTTATGAGTGAATTTGATGAATGCATTGATCAAAGACACTTATTCTAATATTCAGATCATGTTTATTGTAAATGATATTTAGTAATATGTGGTTATATGATTAAATTTAATTTGATTACTATCGCATTTTAGTACTATGATATGATTGTAAGATGAAATTATTCCTTGTTTGATTATATATTCTTGTTGAGTGCTAAATGTTGTTGCTATCTTGTATTGTGCATACACACCTAATGTTTTAACTAAATATTTATCACATGGTCTCCAATAGTAATTAATTTGTAGTGCTAATTTAGATACAAAAAATTATGTTTGATTTGCTTGTTTCACTTGATTGTAGGTTGTAAGATGTGTCTTATTAAATCCTATGAATCATGAATTTAATGTGTAATGGTTATTTCAATAAGTAAATTTGAAGTTAAAATAATTTGACACTTATGTAATTTAGTAAATCTAAGTACATATTTTAAAATATAAACTTACCTTTCCCATTTTTTTTGATACATAAGATAGTTATTTTATTAATTAAATTAACTGAGCTACAATCATCTGCATAGCAGGAAATTTGTATCATCAAAGACTATAACCACGATCATCAATTCACCATTTAAACCAGTCCATAGACCGTCTACCCAACCATAAAAAAAAAACACTATTAGTCGAAACCCACAGAGCCATTACTTACTATGCCCAAAACACCAACAATGCTACCAAAAACAACAAGTTTTCTTTTAAGCCAAAAAACCCCAGCCCTTAACCCAACTTACAGGAAACCATTTAATTTTGCAAAGTCCTCAAATTCTGTTAACCATTCAACCTTTCCAACGGCCTGCAACCCAAAGTATTTTTTCAAGAACTCGAAGGCCACTGCCACAATCATTCGGTGCCTCATCAGACCCGACCCACACAAATCTAGAAGGAAAGGATAAATCTTCACCATGTCCTCTGTACAAATCCTCTCCATGTCGCAGGGCCTCGGGAAACCCCTTCCTTCAATCACTACACATAATATTTCATCCACGCCTTCCACTAGGTCCTCTTTGAATAGTTTAAGCAACAATCCTTTCGCTTCCACTTTGGGCACTTTATTGTCCAAAAGAGAAGCAAGGAAACAAGATTAGATTTGTAGATTATCTCTCCCATACTCTTTGCTCTCCAAATGATTCGAGCCCAATATCATCTTCAATGCTACCAACACTAAGGGTTCATAATTGAGAAGGATCCGCTTCATCCTTTGATCGATGATCACCCTGAAGGAGGTTTGCCTTGCAGATGACTACAACGAAATTGATGTATCTGCTTTGAACCTTGCTACTCCCTCCATCGATATCTCAATGATGAATTTGAACTCTTCACCATCGTCGACCTTGCATAGACCACTCCCAAGATGGATGCAAGTGGTTGTTCACTCCTCTTTACACCTGCAAGAAAAAACATAGCCATAAAACAAAAGAAATCTCCCATAAATAAATTCATCATTCATGAAGCCGCGACCACCAAATGCAATAGTACTCTTTGTCGCGTGCAATATGTCCTTGCCTTATGAAGGAGATCCAAAAGGCCGAATTTTCACTTATATTTATGCATGAAAATGGGAGTCATAGCTAGCCTTTGCTAACCACCGTATGCCGACAAAAAGCTATTTCTCCCATCTTAAATAATTATTAAGACAAATCTATCCTTCCTTAACTCCACATGTCTGCCTTCATGGCTTAATTTTCCACCTCCCTCCACCAGCCTGGACAAGCACCCTCCCTTCCTCCCACATGTTTTAATTTCTTTGCAAATAAATTTCTTTTAGGTCCGATCCCGAAACTCCTAGATTGGAAAGAAGATTTGCCTCTATGTTTCCTTCTCTCAGAATACATTGCTAGGAACCTTAAAGATATTTTTGATAGAATGTTGGACCTCAATAAATTCCTCTTATTGGGTGACCTTATCAACCTCAAGCTAGAAGGAAGCCAATTTAATTGGTCCAATAAAAGATCGAGATTTTTTTTGATTCAATTCAGTCTTGATAGATACCTCATTTCCTCTAGTTGGGATTTAGCCTCTTGCTTTTCCTTAACCTACCAATTGAAAGTTGGCTCAGATCATACTCCCCTACTTCTCAATTGAAACACTCTCATTCAAAAAGATAAGTATCTTTTCCATTTTGAATTAATGTGGACTCATCATCCTCACCTTAGAGGGATTTTAGAGGACTAGTCGAATACCAAGGTTACAAGTTCAATGATGTTTAGGATTTCCTTCAAACTAAAAAGTATAAAAAGGAATATGAAATATTGGAACAAAAACTATTTTGGTAACATCTTTACCCAAAAAGTTCCTTAAAGTACCAACTCACGAAAATACATCATGAAATGGATGGTTTGGGAGCTTTCGAGGATTTTCTTAACAAGGAAAAATCCCTATTAAGCAATCTACACAATATCATAGAGAAAGAGAAAATCTATTGGAAACAACAAGCCAAAAACCCATGGTTAAGAGTGGGTGACAAAAACACTAGGTTCTTTCACCTCTCTGCCATCAAGCATAGAAACAAAAATAGTATAACAAAGTTTATTACTGAGGATGACACCACTTTGTCTTCCGAGGAGGAACTCTCTCAAGAAGGAGTCAATTTTTTCATATATCTTATCAACCTGCCCAATGGAAATCTTCATCGCCTGGTGGACCATTTTCTTGAAGTGATTCCTCACACCATTTCCTATTTTGATCTATTATTTATGGAACATAGAGCCCCAAATGATGAAATAAAGGAAGTTTCTTTCTCTATCAACCCTTCCAAGGCATCTTGTCTTGATGGTTCCCCCCCTTTTTAAATCTAAAATTACTAGGAAATTGTTGGTCTAGATGTGATCATAGTTGTCATAGAATTCCTTTCATCCAAAAGTATCCCAAAGGATTTTAAAAACACCTTCATAGTTCTTATTCTCAAAAAATATGGAGCTAACAAACTTTATTTGATTTTTGTCCAATAAGTCTGTGCTATACCTTCTACAAAATATACTCTAAGATGTTTGTCAATAGATTAAACTTTCCTTGGATAAAATGATTCATTCAGCCTATAAAGGTTTTGCATTGAGAAATTTTTTTATTTATGTTATTCTATTGCTCCATGAAACTTTACATTCAATGCGTAAAAGCAATAAGGAAAGCATTGCCCTCAAATTGGACATATCTAAAGAGTATGATAAATTTTCTTTGGGCTTTCTCTCTGAAGTCCTATAGATATTTTGGTTCAAAAGAAACATTTTAAATCTAATAAAATGTTGTGTTTCCTTCCCTAGGTTTTTGGTGATCATAAATGGCTCTCGTCAGGGACACTTCTCGACATTTGGCGATATAAGGCAAGGGGATCCTCTTTCTCCTTAACTCTTCATTATGTTTGTAAAGGTTCTTGGTCATAACATTGCTAAAGGTATCTCAAATGGTAATCTGGTTGGTTTCACTCCTTTCACTTCTCAACTGGTTTCTCATCAACCTTTTGTTAATGACATCATCCTCCTCAGGAAAACTATGATTCTTGAGGCTAAGTGTTGGATCAAAATTGTTAAGGATTTACTTCCACTTCAAGTCAATGTATTAACCTAACCAAAAGTGTAGTGTTCTTCCTCAATGTTCCTCCCTCCAAATCAAGATACCAAGGATCCTCAATTTTTGAACCTTTACTCTCCCATCTACCTACTTAGGAATACCTCTAACAATTAGAAAGGTCGAAAGTTCTATTTCGTGTAACCTAATAGAAATAATTCAAAGGAAACTTGTGGTTTGGAAGGGATCCCTTCTCAGTATTACAGGAAAACTTCTCCTCCTAAAAGCCACCCTACAGAGTATTTTCATTTATCTCCTATCCCTATGCATTAATCCTTCTTCATGGATAGATAAATTAGAGAAAATTCAAAGAAGGTTTCTATGATCGAAAACTGAAGAAAAGAACCACTTCTCTCTAGTTAATTGGGATATTGTTCGCTCAAAAAATAAAATGGAAGCCTTGAAATAATAAAGACCAAATAAATGAATCAAGTGCTTCTATCCAAATTTATTTGGAGCTTGATAAAAAAACAAGATGAATGGATTGATATTATCAAAGAAAAGTATCTGAACGATGAGGAGGGTATCTCTCTCCTACATAATGTTCAAAGCCCTACTAGTTCTATAATATAGAATAACCTCCTCAAAACTAATAAGTTAATAAGTCAATGCGTTTTCTAATAGATCAAGAATGGTGTCTCAATAATTTTTTGGGAAGATACTTGGATCTCGAAGTTGGATCTTAATCTCGAATTAGTTTACTCTACTGTTCAATTAGATCTTTGCACTAGATTGGGTTTAAAGGTTTTGGATTGTTTGGACCACTCCTCTGATCTTCATCTATGGAAGATTGATCCTAACTGGTACGATTCCTCACTTCAATTTGACGCTAAAGAACTCAAAAAAATTGGTAATTTGGGATTCTACAAAATAAATTTTCCTAACTCCTTGGTTTGGGAAAAATCAAAGGATGTTAATTACACTATCAAGTCTGGCTACAATATTTTATTTACCAATTGGGACTCTCAATTTTATTGGATGAATATCTGGTGTAATAGATCAATACCTAATCGAATTATCAATAAGATCAAAGAGAATTTCAAAATGACTTCTTTCAATCCTTAAAGGAATCCCACTACTCTAGAATTTGGTATTGCTTTGTCTTGGGAATTATTAGATGTTCTAAACTCCCTAAGTTCTAGAATTCCTTCTGACCATAAGAATCCACATTGGTCCCCTTGATTATGGATGATGTAAGTTAAACTTTGATGGCTCAACTAAAGGGAACCTGAGTGAGGCGGGTGAGGGTGGTATTATATGGGATCACAAAGGGAAGGTGGTTCTTGTTTATATTATCAATCTAGGAAGGAAAAATTTCAATTGTGTAGAGGTGACTATCACTTACCATGGAATTCAAATTGCTAAGAGTAAAGCCATGTCCAACCTAAAAAATTGAGGGAGACTTGTGTAACACAATAATGATGCTTAGTGGCAAAGCGAACCCTTTCTCATCCTTGCAAGATCCCATTAAAAAGGCTTACTGAGATATTATGAACATTGGGAATTATTAGTTCTCTTATGTGTTTCATGCAGGTAACAAGGTGATGGACATAATTACAAATATGGGAGAATTCATGGAGAAAATTCAAATCTGGGAGGATCATTTAATGATCCTAGAAAATATGAGGGATTATCATTAATGATGGAAAGGTACTCTAAAATAGAGACTAAACTGAATCCCCTTTGGGGTTCATTATCACAACTAGTACGATTGAGTTGTATGAAGATAAATAATCTCCTCTCGCCTATTTACAAGTTAGTTATGCTTATGAATGCTAATAGTAATTGGTGTTTCTAGGGTTCCCTTCATAGCCCTCCCCTTTTTGAAGTGTCTAGTGAGATGGGATGTGACCTGATTCAAGAAGAACCCACCTCATGCAAAACTTTGAAGAAGAATAAAGATTTATGGACCATCCTTTAGAGAGGAACATTGACCTCTTATATTGAGGCAATGAAAGGTCACAATCCTAATTTTTCCATGGAGTTCACAAACTCATGAAAGGATGACATTATTAAATTTGGGGGCCTTTCTTTCAAAGTCACTATGGAATTGATCTTAGAGGCAACTGGGCTCTATCTAGATAAGGCTTTCATCCCTCAAAATTTGAAAGGTCATTATTAAAAAGAAATGGACAGATTCCTAAAAAAGGAGAAGGTAAATCATCTCCAAAATAGGTTCAATAGGGACAATCTTCTTGGTTTTGGGAGAAACATGGAAAAATTTCTCATGAGATGCATCACACTAGAAGGTAGATTCAATTTTTTTTATACTCATGTTTTTCCAATGCTAAACCAAGTTTTTGTATAATGTTACATTAAAATAAATTTTGCATTTTAGATATTGTTGTCTCTTGAGCAATTGATTAACGTTGTCCAAGAAAGGGGGAAACAATTTTCACTTCACAAATGTCTAATTTTCAGGTTGTACTGATATAAGGCAACCCATTCCTCAACCACTACCCCTATTCTAAGGGAGAGTAACCCTGCCCTAGTTCTAAAAAAATCTACTAAGCCTTCTGAGGATATTCCTTCTATCCCAAGCTTTGTGCATTTGTCAATATCAAGCACTCATCAAAGAAACAATAGGTCAAACCCTCCTCAAGCCTCAAAAGTTAAGTCTCCTATTTTAGATGATCCCACCCCTACCTATAAGAAAGATGTGTCTTTTTCTAATGCCCCAAATTTATATTTCAGACAATTTTGATGATTGGTGGCACCCCACCCCGAGGACTCCCTTAATGGATCTCCAGCCTGGGAAGACTCCTATCATTTCTACCCCAAGTTATCCTAATAACACAAACCCTATTAGTCCCTTGGACTCCCCAATCCAAAATGTGAACCAGGAGCAAGTGCTTGAAGATTCTTAGGTGGATGTTGGTGTTTGTGCAAATTGTTCTCCTCTGAGGTTGAAATTGAATGAATTAAGGGAACCAACAAATATATAAAATGACATATTTAAATAGTTTCTTTCCCAATATATTATTTCTAAAAATGGGATTTAAAATTTGGAGATGAAGGTGCTCAACAAAAAGTAGGATTGGTTGAGCCTGGAAGCTGAGGATGTGGGTCATTGGAACTTTCTGCCAACCTTTGCGAAGACCTTTGGGAAGTGGGCTAAATTGGAGAGAGAGGTTGAAGAGCTTAATTTTGCAATTGGGACTTTGATGGTGATAAAAAAATATAGGAGTAGGTGGCCACCATGCGTAGTAACCCTAGAAAAAACTCTTTGAAGCTTGCAAGAGATAGTGGACTAAAATAAAGAGACTATAAAGAATACTATTGTCTCCAGCCAAGTGTTCCAACAAGAACTCAAAAACAACCAAGTTAAGCAGGTTGGGGAGGATCTTCTAGAGGCTGCTAGTTCCAAGAAGGGAAAAAAAGTGGATAGTTCTACTACATCCCCTATCGATGACATGGTGATACCAAGAAGTAGAAACCTCTATCATTCAAAGAAAAAAATTGATTATTGGTAAATGAATGGTAGGAAATCAATGGTTCACGTAGTTGTTGCATGACCAATAACTGTTCTAGTTTCTTTGTAATCCTTTTTTGTGTTTGTGTCTTTGTTTATTGTTGTTTTATCTTTTTAGCTATTTTTTTCTAGGTGTCTCACTTCTCGTGAGCTCCCCTACGTGACCTTCATGGCCATTTTGTAATGGGTATGGGCCCTACCCATCTTTATCTTAATCAAAACATTTTTTAAAATGAGTTGGGTTGTTATTTTTGAACTTTATAATATTGGGGATCATAATAATTATGACTAGTGGTGGCATGCTATAGGTATTTATGATAAGAGTTGATTATTTTTTGGATGAAGGAATTAGATTAAGGAAGGATCTATAAGGGAAGTCCCATACTTGCAGATAATAATTTTTAATTATGTGAATACAACTTAAATTGAGGTTGTTGAATCTAGTAAAGTTATAAGAGAGCTTTTAGTCAAGAATAGGAATTCATGTAGTTTTTTGGTGAAGGAATTAGCTTAAGGAGGGATCCATGTGAAGTCCCATACACATAGATAATAGTTTTAAATTGGGTTTATTACAACTTAAATTGATATTCTTGAACCTATTAAAACAATAGAAGAGTACATGGATAAGAATGTTATGTTTGTAAATTATATTTATGAATATGTGACCTTTATTATTTGATTGGGTCTATGTTCAAATGAATTATAACTAAAGAATCAATAGTTGAGGATTGTTTCAAGTAGTCCATAATAATTATCAAGTGATTAGCATAATATCGATATGTGATAACTTGGGTACTTAGGTGCTTTCTATATGCTAAAATAAGTCACATAATGAATCCTTTGTATTAGATATTGATGATTATGTAGTCACTTATATATGATCATTAGGATTTATGTATAATCTAATCTATGTGGATGTTGGTTAAGTTACTTGGAAGGATGATATTTGTATGGTGATTAAGAATAATATCATTGAGTAAGATGGTTAAATAATATCATTATTAATTTAGCAAAATAAGGGTGCATTGTGACCACCAATTGAGATAAGAGCATTGATCTTGCATTTAGTTACTATAGACACCTAAAAATTTACCATACCTAACCACACTTGACTTTACCCTATCCTAGCCAATAATTAATTATTTTTTTAATTAATTTATCTTTCACCTTTATCCCCCATTTTACTTAAACAAAAAAATATTATTTATTTAATTAATTTATCCTTTACATTTATCCTCCACTTTAATTAAATAAATATTTATTATTTATTAAATTAATTTATCCTTCACCTTTATTTTCCACTTCAATTAAATAAATATTTATTTAGTTAATTAATTTATCCTTCTACATCACACTTTTCTAATAATTAATTAAATAATTTTATTCTTATTTAGTTAATTATTGAGAGTCACATGACTAACTAAGACCCTGTATAGATTCATTGAACCTAGACACTTTCCACAAATGTCAAACTAACTTTGCATCTCATCCATCCATTTCATACTACATCTCCAAATATCAACCATTTGAATTAAGATGTGCTTTAACATTTTCCTATTCAAATCCTAAACATAGCCCTATATCTCATGTGACACTTGTCACATAACTATAAATTTGATCTAGACCCCAATCCTCATTCAATCTTAGTCACCCATCAACCAATCTATCTCGACCCTTGATTTCCCTCTTGAAATTTCTATAAATGAGTGTCCTCTCATCCCATTAGAGCATCCAATAACCATCCATAACTCAAATTATCTTAATTCTAATATTCATTATATTAAATTCATTGCAATTACCTAAATAAGTATTGGAGAAAAGTAGTATTACATTTGGTATCATAGCCTAATGATTGAGCCTTATTATCTTTAATTTTTTTCTTATCTTTAAAAAAATTCATATTAACCAATGTTTAAAAATAATCTTAAGTATGCCTAGCATTATATGATTGTTAGGTAACCTTTGAGTCATAAGACTTGATTCTACAAGACCTATGTTGTAGCCTTTATGCATATGTTAATTTTTATTTCTCTATTTGTTCATTGACATTATTGAAAATCCTAGATCATATATGTGTTCATATTCATATGTAAAAGATTATCTAGAATTAGCATTTCTTTGAGATCCCTATTTTTACTTAGACTCAACTTAAGACACCATATACATAGATTATTAATAAGATTTATATATATATACACATTAAAACCACCATAGATTGTGAACCATCCACACTCCTTGATATCTAAAGATTTCTATGAGTATATAGAATACCTAAACTTCATTGAAAGAACACAATTTTTTAAAATTTGAGACCTCTTGTGTCTAAGAATTGTGCTCTAAAGCATGGCATCCTATTCGCACATGTGACATGCACTATAAAGAGGTAGTGGTGTAATAATGCTTGTGTGCAATACTTTGCATTGGAATAGAATCTCTCATACATATATATTCTATCATGAAACATGTATAACTTTTTTGTTTTTGTCAACATATGAAAATACAACCTATTATTAAAATCATATTCACATTTTGATTTCCTTCTTACTACTTTCCATTCTCCATTCCAAATATTTCTTTCATTTAGCCGATAGGCTATATTTCGAAGGAAGCTGTTATAAAATGAGTCATCCTTTGAAGATAAAAGACACCATTATTTTAAAAATATAAGGCTCGAGGGTCCACAAAAAATTATTGCAGTCAATTATGGCGTTGGCCACTGTACCATGGTTCAACCGTATACCGACATAACAGCAGTAGAACTAAACAGAAAATCAGAAGCTAGTAAAATCCATTTTCTAAGGGGATGTTGAGATACGATGAAACGCGCACTTTGTCAGACCTGAACACAGCCTGGCAATGAAAATTCAGTACAACGAGAAAGACCAGAGAAAGCTGACTGATTTGTGGCATATGTGGGTTTTGTAGAGTCTGATGTCCATTGTTGTTGTGGCATAATAGCACCAAACTCTGATGCATAAGCATTCGTGATAAGAGCTTCCATGAACAAGATAAATGAACTCACCATTCTATAAGAACACGTAGCTTGACATGAATATCTAACTCAATGATGAAAGTCGCACTATTGCTTCTATTATCACTTTCAAAGACATTGTCTGACCACTACATTAAATGAAACATGGTGGATAAATTCATAATGGGAAATGAACAGAATTTAAACATGCTCTTCATTTCATTATGCAGTTCCCTTGGCATGTGCCATCATCTCCACCTCAATCAATTTGAAATGGCAAGCCAAAATCATTTAAGTGTGATACACCTGTTAGGATGTTGAGTGCCCCATCATCATCAGAAGGTGAGGAAATTGAAGTTCTAAGCCCTAACACATACTTTTTTGGTCGGGTACTTGTCTACTGCTATGCAAGATGAAGAGTCAACCAACTGTCCAGCCGTAATGCCATCATAAGCTATAATACCCTATTATTTTCCTTCATGGATCTAAGTTTTCATATAAGATACCTTCTTTTTATCATTTGATCTACTGATATACATCAAACTCTATCTCGTGTCTATTGAAAACTTTTATTTTCATCATAACGTTTAAACATGTTTATTTCAAAATATTTTGATTGTGAAAGAAGAGGGTAGAATCAAAGGACATGTAACATGCAAATACCATTTAAGTAGTTATAAGAGATATTTAAATTACTAAAAACTCAAAAATCATCTTTTATGTCTATATATATTTTAAGATTAATTTTTTTTTAGATCTTGAAATATTTATCTTTTTAATATACGAGTGTACATTTAAAAAAATTATCAACGTACATCCTACTATAATGTCCTAATCATAATCGTAAAATTCAACTTGGGACCAATTAGTTTATCCTTGGAATATGGGAGAAGTAAACTTTGTAAGAGTAAGCCTTTATCTTTGTTTAAACAATGTATGTATAGCATATGTTGGGATTTTTTCTCTAGTTGTTCACTAGCCATTGAAACATCCTATCTAGTAGTTCATTATGATACAAGCATTGTTAGAAAGTTCTTCAAAGGTTTTATTCATATTTCTAGTTTAATTGTCGTAGATTTTTTAAATGCAATAGAAAGCCTAATTTTGAATCATAGAAACTTAAATATCAAATTTGAATATACGTTTGGATGATTCATGAAGCTCTTGCAATATTGATTTGTCTATCACAAGAGTTCAAATAAGACATTATCACTTTAGTGGTATTAATTTCATATTTCTATTTGGTACCTAGCACCCTCTTATTTTAAGTTGTCTTTGAAATAAGAGTTAAATTGTATTAGTGTTTTTAGGGTGAAAATATTATATCCATAATCTTTCTATTTATTTTGAGTGATTTTACTATGCTTAGCATGTTTATGCAAAATCAACATCTATATTTGTTTAATTTAAGTTACATTGTGGGCCCATAACCCACAAGTCCTTGGATTCACATTCTAAATTTAGGGAAATGACAATATGTTTGGAATGAATCATTGAGAATAACATATTATAAGGGGTGCTGCCACAATAGTGGTTTACAATTTCTGAGAGGAACTAATTTTTGCTGAAATCATATATTTTTAGAAAATATAATAATTTTTAAGCCTTAAAAAGTTTCATTTTAGGGATTCCAATTGAAGAGGGTTTGATCTAAGGTACAATTTCTGAGAGGAACTGATTTTTCCCAAAATCACATATTTTTAGAAAATATAATGATTTAAGCCTTAAAAAGTTCCATTTTAAGGATTCTAATTGAAGAGTGTTTGATCAAACCACCTTAGATCAAACCCCCTTAGATAGAACCTTGCTAGTTTTAAACCATACTTATAAATGAGTCTCCTTTACACCTATCAAAATGCTAATAAAAAATCACTTTTGAATTACCTTTTGGGGGATCAAATGAATTCATTTAAAATTTGTTTCAAATGATTATGGTAGTCCTCGAAACGAGCTATAGTGTGGCAGATGCGTTGGTGAATCTTGGCTTGGGTTGGGACTCGACTAGATGTTGGAGGAAAAAGGAAAGACTGCTGCCAAACATTCAAACTTTGATAGAGCGGGAAAGGGCTACCATGGTTAATAATGACTTACAACTTTTGGATGACGAGAGCTAACTGGGGGGCCCACTGGTTAATTTGGGTGTATTGGTGGATAAATGCCAATATTAGTAAGGAGGACAGGTGGAGTGTTGTGGGTAAAGATGAGAGGTTGTGGAGTAGGGGAAAGAGCATCCACGTGTTGATTCTTTGGGATTGGAGAATGGGTATAGCTTATAAAATAATGATGAGATGGCAGGGAGGGAACTTAATTGATGCGATCAAGCTTAGATTTGGTGACGTGATGCAGGTTATTTGGAAGGCCGTGACTTCTTATCGGGTGTATGACGGTACTGTGTGTCACGTTTTGGGGAATGGGGTTAATTGGTTTATCTCCTAATTATATTTGGAGAAGTGAGTGTGTTAATAATGATGGGACCATCTATGATGAGTACTGGTTGTATTCTAGAGGCTTTGCACCGGCTAATTTAGTTGGTGGTTCCTTCGGCTTTTTATGGTAGGTTACTAATTTTAGCTTAGTGAATTACCTGCATGGGATATCGTGCCTCTCCTTCTTATCCACCAACTTCTGCCTTCTCCACTGTTATCAAAAAATCATTAATTGTGGTGTCTTTTCTCACTGTTGCATATTTCCCCTCCGCATGTGTAAATGGTATGAAGGGATTAATCACCGTAAGCCCTACATTAAACATCCTTTAGTGATATTTGTTCACATCGATTGTATTTGGTGTTTTGTGCATTTTTGTGATTTACCTGAGTAGTTTGATAGAATGGGTGGTGATCGCGTTCGGATGGAGCCGGATAGTTGTGATGAATTCTGGAACAACCCTCTGGTCTGACACATTTGCATGGAGGGAGGAATTGCCCTGCTTATGGAATGCCTAGTCAGCCATGATCCTACTCTTTCGGGGAAATTTGCTAGTTCTTGGAAGGACAGAAGGGTTTCCATTGGTGGGATTTCGTTTGAAGTTAGTGATGATGTCATTGCACAAGCTACAGGTTTGAGATGCGAGGGGAAAAAGTATCCTAAACATACCAAAAATCTAGACCACAAGAGTCTTAAGGCATTCTTTAGAGGTGAGGAGACTCCGGTCAGGAATCAGGTGGGGTTTGAAAGAGTCGACCTCCCTAAGCTGTGGGACATGGTCTGCATGGCTCCGATGAAATATGTGACGCTGGAAGGTAGGTACAAAACTTTTTTTTCTATCATTTCCCTTGACTTAACCATCTCAGACATAAAATGCTGCTTAGCTTTCCGTTTTTCCTTCTTATGGACCTGGAAAGCTCGATAGACAAATGTAATGCAGCGGCTTGTCATAATCCATGTGATCTCTCACCACTCGCGCTCCATCAGGGGCTTATCCTCTGCCTGTACCACTTCCATCTTGCTCTCTGCTCGCCTAAAGCCATCACTATCCTTGTTGAGAACATTGAACCCATCTCTTCAATTCACATCTCCTCGGTCAAGTCCAAGAGCCCTCCTCAGAAGCCTTTTTTTGACAATGTGGGGAGTGTCAAAACCAATTTGGCCAACAAAAAGCTTAAGGGTGGGTTAGGCATGGCTCATGCCAGTGCGGCGGAAGAGCTCTGTGAGCTAAAGGCCACTTAGGCGGGCATGACTGATAATGTCACTAAGCTGAGAAAAGGTAAGGAGAAATGCATATAGGCTGCGACTGTTAAAGAGGGAAAGGACAAGAATGTGGTTGGGAAAGATTCCAGAGGGGATACGGTTGTGGGGATCATGGAGCTGACTGGTGGGGAAAGTGTTAGGAGGAGATCGGGGAGGCTGGCCAAGAACAACAAAAAGAGATTAATTATTGAGGACTCAAAGGTGGAGCAGTCGGACAACAAAGGTTACAAGGAGGAAGAGTTTGATGATGAGATTGAAGACATGGGGGAGAGGCCCCTGCCTACTCCGATGGACAACAAGATTCCTTACCATGGCTCTGACTCGCACTCTTCGCTGGTGAATGAGCCTAGTGGGATTCAAGAGACTAGGGAGGTTGGGGAAGATCCAGACATGGTGGCGAAGAGATTGAACACTCTGGATAAAAGATTTAGGGGCTTGACCCACTTCACAATGAAACTGAGCCACTTTATTACTAGTGCGCTGTCAAACGCCATAAAAGAGGAGTTGGAGGGGAATAATAGCCAGGAAAACAAAGAGTGGGTGGGTGATGAGGTGGTCGACTTCCTGTTTAAGAACTGGGACAATGCTAGTTAGCTGCTCCTGTTGCTGGTCAATCGGCTATTTTTTGGTTGTTGGTGTGTTATCTCTAGTTTTTTTTGTTAATGTTTTCTGTTTAGGTCTTGTCCTTTTTTGGCCCTAGTGGCTCGTTGTGAGGGGTACAATGCCCCGTAAATGCTGCTTAACTTTTCAAAAATGAGCTATCCAACGAATATAATTTTAATATGTTTTGGTTTTATTATGTATTTGTTTTTTTAGTTTTATTAAACATAGGTTTTTCATCGAAAATGAAGGTATATGTTCTGCACATGTGGAAAAATAGCAGAATATCAATTTTTTTTTTGAAAAATATCACTGCACCAGATATTGAAATCTTTGATCCAACAAAAAAAATAATTAAATTTTGATATATACAAAAAAAGTTACGCATTATATGGTCACACTATGTCTGAATTGTAATTGGTTTGACTTCGAAACTTGATTAAAGAAAGAATATTAAATAAAAAACTGTCTAACCAAGTGGAAGCACTAGATATCAGAGTTACAAATCTAAATTTGAAAGAATTAGAATTTTATCCTTCATGGAAAAAAAGTTATGTGTTATACGGTGTGCATCACTTTTTAAAAATGTTGTTTTTTGATAAAAACCAGTTTTCATGGAAGATGGAAAAAGAAGTGCAATTTGATTCCAAATTTTTCCAAAAAATTATTTTTAGAATCTATAGACAAAATGTGACGAGACTCTAGTTTGAACCATCTTCAAATTCCTCACGGTTTAGCCGCTATAGGTGCCCAAATGTGAAGATTTAGTTAAAAAAATAATTTCAGTGTCTAGTTTGGCCAAAAATTGTAAACCACTATTGTGGGATCACCCTAGGATGTAAACCCATAGGGGTATGCTATTTCTACATCTTAAACTTTGAAAATATTGTGTTGTTTAAATATTTTGGCCGGAATGAAATAATGATTCTTAGGATGAGGCATGGGGACATGTTGAATTTTACAAGGGGAGAGACAACCTCTAAGAAAATTAAAATTATAAATTTATATAATTATTTTGTCATACACAATCTAATAATATCATATATCAATAGGTGTCCAAGCCTAGGGATGTATTTATGAAATGATATAATATTTCCTCTTCTTATGTATACTTAATATTTAATTTTATGATGAGATCTCCAATAAGAAGTTGTGCTTCACCTTACTATTAGGTTTACAACATCATTGTCAATATGAGGTATCCTCATTTTTATAAGTCAAAACTTAATCCAAAAATATAATTGAATAAATCTTCATCCTAGAAGTAAATTGATATATATATATATTAAAAAGGGGTAAAAATTTATTGAAAAAGAGAACAATACAAAGCAAAAGGATACAAGTCCATAAAAACCACCAATCAGTCCCCAAAGGAACCCAACCAAAGAACCAGTTACATATGCTTGTCCTCCATGGTTAAATTATCAAGGGCCAAATAATAATCAGAGGATAGAAGTCCCCAATCATCAATATCCCACCTCTCCAAATGCTCAGAGGCCCACTTCACCAGAAGATTAGCCACCCTATTCCATTCCCTAGGAATATGACAAAATGAAACAAATCCTAGGGAACTGCATAGGTTCACAATTTGTTTGACCACAACAACTAGCTACCAATTAGTACTATCAAGCCTTTGCTCATTTAGAATTTCAACCATAATCTAGATGAATTTGATTCACAAATAATCATTTTCCATCCTAGGGAACATCCTCATTCAACAACATGAAGAATTGCAAGAGCTTCCATGAGATTATTAGAATGATGCCCCTTATAAATAGAGAAGAAAAAAAACACACTGAGCCATAACTATCTCTGCCAATACCACCAATCCCCACATGCATAGGATTACCCTTGGAAGAACCATCAACATTAATCTTCAAAATTCCTTGAGGAGGAGGATGCCAACAACCCTCTTGATGAATCTTCTTCTTGACCTTGCGAGGAACTTTACCACTAGAGTACCTAAAACCTTTATCCAACAAGTTCAAATTCTTGAAAAATACCAAATCACTAAGGTCCACAATAACCAAAAGATAACACTTAGCTAAAATAGTCTCTTGGACCCTATTGATGATCTTCCCCCATAAATGAGCCCCCACTAGCTTCACATCTTGAAAAATCCTTTGATTTCTTTCTAATCAAAGGTGCCAAATAATAAAAGTAGGGCCAATAACCAAAGCAATTTTAAGAAAAGATGTCTTTGTTGGAGGTCTCTCTAAACTTTCCCCAAACTCAACCAAAGAAGAGGCATGAAACCGAGCATGTTCCCAGACTCCCCACCAGAGATGCTAAATATCCCTAGAGAAAGCACACTTAAAAAAGAGGTGAAAAGTGCATTCCTCACTATTATTACACTTAACACAGATAGAAGGACCCTAGAAACCTCTCTTCCAAAAATTATCCCAAGTACGACGCCTATTTTAAAAAAACTAGCCATAAGAAGAAATTACACTTGGGCCAAGAAAACTTATTCCATACCTGCTTCCACTAAGGAACACCAACTTCCCGTACAATTATCTATCCAACTCCATATATCCCAAGGCAACCAAAAAATTTCCCTTCTGATTCAGACCCCAGGCTAAAGTATCCTTCTCCATTAAAGAACTACATATTCTACCAACCAAAATATACTAAGCAAGCTCTTACCTCACCTCCTCAATACCTCCTGGAGGTCACTCCTAAGGATCCTTCCATCGAAACATCTCCACCCAACCCAAGACTTGAGCATTTTTAAAGTCTTCCACCTTGCTTCAACCAGCTTCAATCAAACTATCATAGAGGGCTTGCAAATGAGGAAATATTAATATAAAAGGGGAATAACCATCTCAAGAATCATACCAAAAAACATATTCAAAATCCTTATTTCGAATCCAAAGTAGACCCTCCTTTATCAACTTAGCCTCTCTTTTGAGGGTATCCCAAATCATAGAACCTTTTCCTAGGAGACTACGTGCCAAGGCACATCATAGTAATTTACCTCCGGGAGATAATTATGAGTGAGAATTCTAGCCCAATCCTGATCCTAGCAAGTGCACCATGCTAATATAATTTAGCAGCTAAAGCGTGACCATTCAAACCCACATACTTGAGCTTGAGACCTCCTTGTTTTTGCTTGCAAACAAATTCCCACTGAACCATACTACGCTTTGAATTGAGTAAATTTCTCACGCAAAGGAATTGTCGAGTGAGGGCATCAAACTCCCTAACAAAGCAAGAAAAAACAACTTGCACAAAGCACCTATAAATAGGAAGAGATTGAACCATAGATTTGAGAAGAATTACACACCCATCAAATGAAAGCCATCTACAATTCCAATGACCAGCCCTCCTTTGAAACTTATCCAAGACATCTTGCCGAAAATATTTGGGTTGAGATCCCATAGTAAGGGGAATCCCTAGATAAACTAGAGGAAGAGAACCAATTTGAAATCAAAGAATCCTAGCAATCCTCAACTTAATAAGTCAAGGAATGTTGAAGAAGAAAATTGAAGACTTGTCATCATTAATCTTTTGACCAAAGGCTGCCAAATAAGTATCCAAAGCCTTCCTAAAATTCACTACTTTATTTATTCTAGCCATGCCCGTTAATGTAGTATCATCAACAAATTGGAGCTAAGAAATAGGCGGAAAACTGTTACCCCAAATCCACCCCTGAATCAACCCTTGCCTAACGCAAGACATGATAAATATTCCCAGCCCCTCAACTATAATAATGAATAAATACTTGGAGACTTGAAGGACCCCCACTCTAAAGACCCTTATAAGCTCGAAATAACTCTAAAGACTCCCCATTGATAAGAACCACAAAGGACGTAGAATTTATACAACTCATGATCTAATCGACCCACTTTATCAAATCCGAAAGACAAGAGAACCTTCTACAAAAAGGCCCATTTGAACCTATCATAAGCTTTAGCCATATTTAATTTAATGAACATAGCCTTTTCCTTATAGATCACCATAAAGTGAATGGGCTTAGTAGCAATTACAACCCCATCCAAAATTTGTCTACTAGCAACATATCCCCCCTCCTCATTGGAAATCAATAAATTAAGCCAAGGCTTAAGCCTTTCCACAATCAGTTTAGTAATAGTTTTATAAATCACATTGCATAGAGAAATGGGTCTAAACTGGGCCATGGAGCAAGCACCTTCCTTCTGAGGAATAAGAGAAATAAAAGTGTAGTTCATGGCCTTCAATATTTATTTATTCCTCTAGGACTCCTGAACAACCTCCAAGAGGTCAACTTTAATAATCTAACAAAATTCTTGAAGAAAATCAATAGGAAATCCATTAGGGCCAGGGGCTTTTCCTTTTTTCAATTGGAACATAACTGTCTCTAATTCCTACAAAGATATGGGCCTAAAACAAGCCTCATTAATCTCATTAGAAACCAAAGAAGGAATACAAGCTAAAATATAATTTTCCTCAACACTCACAAGGAGAGAATCTCAGTAAATAGAGCGAAAAGGAACTGAGATGCCTCTTGAGAAAATTGCACTCGAGAAGAAAGTTGAGTCTAGTCTGAAGATACTAGAGAGGTGATATGATTTCTATTTTTCTTAGTAACAATAGAGTTATGAAAGAAGGTAGTATTTCTATCGCCTTCCTAAATCCAATTAGTATGAGATTTTTGCTTCCAAAAAGTCTCCTCTTTGAGCTCTCATTCCTCAAGTGCCTTAGCCACCATTTCCTCCTCTCTATTCAACTCCAATGAAAGACCAAGATCCTAAATCTGGCAAGTGATAGAGTCCAAACGAGCTTGGGTAGTCATTTTATTCTGATGAAGATTCCCAAAACACTACTTGTTCCACTTGAACCACCAAAAATGTAACACTGACTAGGGAAAGAGGATTCCCTTTTCTAGGCCCCTAGGGTTTTTCACCTAGGAGCACTTGGTGTAGGAATGAATCTCTTTCTACTTGGTGGTTATGGGATTTTTGGCGGTTGGATTCAAAGGAAGTATTGGGTTAGGTTTTGATATGTGTGTGATGAGTGTGGTTGAAGACTGAAATGAAATGATACTAATCTAATCTATGAAATGTAAACAAAGCAAATATGACTAAATGCAAGCTAAACGATATGCCCTAAATGTATGCAATCTGGAAACTAACAGGAAATAACAAAGAGCGTGCACCTAGGAGATGAAACTTGTAGATGAGGAGTCCCAAAATAGTCTATAAATTATCTAAAATTAGTAGAGGGACACTTACGCCAAGTTGGGCGACCTAGTTCTCCTGTCAGGAAATTCTTCCAGACTGGGTTTTGGGGAAAATGGTACCCAAAAATACAAAAACCCTTTTTTAGGCTTAGCATAGGGACAAGGTCGCCAATAGTGGAAACCTAGTCCTCCTGGTGCTTTAAGAATATTTAGGGTCTGATTCTATGGGTCCCTGCTGGTACTTTCCTTTTCTAGAGTAGTTCGTGTCTGAAACTCCCGAAAATGACCTGTAACTTGTCCTTTTGCTCCTTCTAGGGTTTGATGCCTTGTGACTTGAATGGAATGTTTGTACTTTCTCCAACACTTTGAAACTTGCAAAGTCTGAGTACAAACCTACAAAAAACATGCAAAGACAAAGAGAATGTTGGGGTTAGGGAATAGGGGTTTTCCTAAGTCAAACCCCTTTGATGGTAACTAAACTCAAATCACTACAAGATTTGACCCCAATTTTCGACGGTCGTTCATCGGAATCTCGACGATCTATTATCGGCCAACCGACGAATCGCAGAAATTAGCGCCGTCGCTCAATTTTCGTCTACATCCCGACAGACTGTAAAACGTCGACCTCACGATGCAAGCTCGTCGGAACTGCGACATCCTCTTCATTGATCGTGTGACGAATAGTGGTCGAACCACAAGCGACATACCTTCACCGAAGCGTCGGAGCAGCAACATACATTCGTCGGAACCACGACGCAAACTTTGTCGATCGCGCAACGAACAGTGGTTGGACCATGAGTAGCATACCATTGCTGAAGTGACATACATTTATCAGAACCGTGACGCCCTCTTCGTCAATCACACAATGAACAGTGGCCAGACTACGAGCGGCATACATTCACCGAAGCGTCGGAGCAACAACATACATTCGTCAAAACCACGACGCAAACTTCATCGATTGTGCGATGAACAGTGGCTAGACCACGAGCGGCATACCGTCGCTGAAGCATTGGAGTAGCGACATACATTCATCGAAACTGCGACGACAGTGTCATCGGTCTAGTGACGAACAATACCTGGAGCACGGGCGACATACCTTCACTGAAGCATTGGAGTAGTGACATACATTCATCGGAATCGAGATGACAATTTCATCACTCGAGCGATGAACAGTACCTGGAGCACGAGCGACATAGCTTCGCTGAAGTGTCAGAGCAATGACATACATTCGTTAGAACCGAGATGACAGTTTCGTTGCTCAAGTGATGAATAGTACCTGAAGCACAGGCGACATACCTTTGCCAAACCGTCTGATTAACAACATAAGTTTGTTGAACGTGCAATGAAATAGGTAGCTCATTATGGAGAAAGTTCGTTTGATACATTGTGGATTCATCGGACGCTTTTTGCGGTTTGTCACAATTTCGATGGAACAATGCAATTTAAAAAAAAAAAACTAATCATGCAAATGTAGGCATATCGGTGAAAGATCAAGACTATTACAGCGATCAAAATTGCCTGAGAAGATATATCGGGAGGAGTGGATTTTGGTCTCAGCGATGACGTTTCATCGGCGAGATACACATCTTGTCTCATCGACGAAGCACGAGGGAAGCATATTGGCAAGACATATACCATCAGAGCAAGTTTTGAATGTCTATCCGACCCGCTATGTGACGCCGATAAGATTACATCGACAGGAATCTCGGCGACATAGTTGAGATTGAAAGAATAATCATCGGGGAGACTCACCACATCGGGGAAACTATAGAATATCCTAGCAATACATGATCTCTTATCGATGAAGATACAAATGGATCAAAATACTTATCGGGGTGACTCTGGGCGATATATAAAAGTAGTAGGAGGCTCCAAAGTGCATCCATAGGGATAATGACAGGACATAAGGATAGGTCAATCAAAGAAAGAAAGTTGATGTGCCAAGACCATGAGCATTTAATAGGGGTAGTAAAAGACAAGATGGATTGTCATCAATGCTCAGATTTAAAGGACAGATTGGAAGACTTCATTATGAAAATAGATTTAGAAAATATGATTAACCCTGTTTGGACAAATGCAATGACATTAGTGTCAAGAGTTAAGAGGCCATTCAACTTTGCATTTCAATAAATTATTGTATGCATTGAGTAAGTGTTTACAAGGTAGAAAAAGGACAGTCATATGACTATTTAAAATATCAAACAACATGTCAGTTGTTGTGTTTAATTAGGCTTACAGAGGCAGGGATTTATCATTTTTTGCACACATCTGCAGTCCAAGCTCTAGGCCTACATTATTTGGTTACTATGTATGAGAAATGAGCAATGAATAATTGTAGAATATGGAGGCTATGGATGATATTATGATGGCCACATTTAATGTTGATCAACAATTGGAGAAAAATATAAAACCTATGATGAGTCATGAGTTCAAGGGGACTGTCATGGACAACAAGCACAACCTACGAATTGGATTCTAATTTTGCTAAAAAATAAAAAATCAAACTAGAGAATATTAAACTACACACTAGAATCTAAATTTGTGGAAAATGAGCAATTTGGTGAGAAAAAGTACCTACAGTGCGTCTTGGATACTTAGCTAGTGTACTAAAAAATAGGATTGCAAACCCAAAATTATTCTCACTCTGGAAATTCAATAGAAAAATACAGAATGTTATCTTAGATACTTAGCTCTTAGACAGTCAATAAAACAATATGAGCATGATTATGAATGGTTTTACCTAGTCCCACTCTTGATCTCCATGTTTGAGAGCCTTCTCTTTAAGACCCCATGAATCCACTATGATCCATTGTTGCTAAAAGAGATATTAATGTGTAAACAAGGAGCCACATTTAGACAAACTGGTTGTTGATTTCTTCTAATAAATTTAGAGACTACAAAAAGAAGATACTTGATGGGGATCATGTGGGCTTCCTAGAGAAAGCACTGCAATATGGCCTCGAGCAGTAATGAAAAACTTTGGATTAGCTTCACAGTAAATCCTAACAGCATGACATTGAAAGTTGCTCAGGTACTGGGTTCTCTCCCCTAGATTAAATTGAGGAAAACATTATTGTAAACACAATATGTATAAAAGAATATGAATGTAAAGGAAAATGGATATTACCAAAACATAAATGTAAATAAAAGTAGTGTGAGCAGAAAATAAATCTAAATTGGTCTTGAACAAATAAAATCATACCCAATTAGCATTAAGTTATACTGACCTTGTACTCATTGCCATTGTCAATCTTGAAGGTTACTTTGATGCCTTCTGCAGAAATTCTCTAGCCACGAGGCAAGAGAAGGCGGGAAAACCAAGTGTATATTGACGACTTCTTGACAATAAAAAAGAAACAAGCAACCAGTCAACCCTATTAGAACAGAATAATCTTATGAATTGATTTTATTTGTTTTACTAGCTAATAGATAGTGGACCTAGTTCTCTTGAATTGAGATAGTACTAAGATGTGTTGACTGGTGATTTTAGACTACCGATATTCTGCTTCAATCTGTATAAGTTACTTTTGTCTTAAATATATTCAAGATAACTCTGCAAAAAAATCCCCTGATCTCTTAGAAATTATGCAGATTATTTTTTTAATTCTTCTCCATTTTGATATTTTCTTTCAAAAATTCATAGAAAGATATGTAATGCCATATTTGAAACTTACATATTTTAATTTTACTAGTTCTGTAATTATAGGATATGATTCCAACAATTGTGAAACGCATTAGCAATATGGTGGATGAATGAAGTAAACTATGCAACTGGCAGGTGTAAAGCCAAATTCCTTAACCCTTGCCAGCATCCTTCTTGCCTGTTTTAAAACATGTGCTTTGGAACAAGGCATGCAAATCCATCTAAGTATAATGAAAAAGAGATTTTGTCAGATATTATATTATAGTAAGTTGAATGAATGTAAGTAGAGATATTTTAGCATACCTGCAGGTGGTACAAAATTTCATGGTTAAGTGGAAGCCTCCCATCAACAACAAGATCCAAATATCCGTGTATCTATCTCAATCGAGCCTCTAAACCCTTAAGAACTGTCAAATTTACCACTAACCTGTTATGCACAAAAGTCAAATTTTAGAGACCACTAAAATAAAAATAAAAAATAGAGCTTTGAAACCAAATCCACACACAACACAATGTTCATAGTGAAAAGTTAGAACTTTCTTTCATCTTTGCATATTGGTTTGATGCTTCAAATGATGCATTTCTTATATTGAAAAGTGCATTACTTACCTTATTGAATCCTCCCATCAACAACGAGATCCAAATATCCGTGTATCTATCTCAATCGAGCCTCTAAACCCTTAAGAGCTGTCAAATTTACCACTAACTTGTTATGCACAAAAGTCAAATTTTAGAGACCACTAAAATAAAAATAAAAAATAGAGCTTTGAAACCAAATCCACACACAACACAATGTTCATAGTGAAAAGTTAGCACTTTCTTTCATCTTTGCATATTGATTTGATGCTTCAAACGATGCATTTCTTATATTGAAAAGTGCATTACTTACCTTATTGAGCTTCTCTTTGTTTTGAGAATAGTTTAATATTCTCTACTTAACAGGGCCAACCACGTGAAGGTGGAAGCTCATTTGGCCCCTCAACCCCCTCACATCACTCTCAATTCTCCATACCCAATCATATAACATTAATCATTCATTCATCCATTAATAACATATAACATTCATTTATTCATCCTGCATTAATAACATAAAACATTCATTCATTAACATATTCACATTCATTCATTCATCCATTAATAACATATAACATTCATTCATTAACATATAACATTTATTTATTAACATATTCACATTCATTCATTAACATATTTCATTTTTTCAGTTTTTACATATTATCAAAAATATGGTTGTCATAATATGATTACAATCAATTTTTTTTTTGTTTCTTTTTTGCAGCTAAAAAAAGCTAAAGTGGAGTATCGGTTTCAAAATCATCTGTCCCCCCTTGAGTTGTTCTGAGCTCTACTCGTAATCTTAATGTATGCCTAGTTGTGTACTCACAACGTGGATGCGGCTGCAAGGGGGGGTCTACTGCAATACCAAAGAAATGTTAAATTGATATGTTTTATTATTATTGTTACACATATTTCATTAATTAAAAGAACATTAGAGTGGTGCTCTTTACCTGATTGGGCCACATCATGTTCTTGATATTGTCTTATAGCCTCATGCTCAACATGCTGAACACCCTCTAAATCTTGATCTGGAGTTGAAACACGAAAGATTACATTAATTAATACACCAATTGCAATTAAATATGTTTAAAATAACATTAGACTGGTCCTCTTTACCTGATGGAGCCACATCATGTTCCTGACCTTGTCTAGCTTGATCATGCTCAACATGTTGATCACGTTCTACATGCTCTAAAGTTGAAACACGAAAGGTTACAATGATTAATACACCAAATGCAATTAAAGATGTTTAATTGTATTAATCCATACTGCGTTTTGTATAACACATGAATACATCCAATATCGGGATGCACACCATGGCCCTCATCGGCAGGTTGTGCTCCACCCTCACTGGGCTGCATTCCAATGTCATGTGCAGTATTATCATTGCTTATCTGTGTAAAACAAAGAGGCACATTATTATGGTGGAAATTAATATTGAACAGATTGCACAAGTATTCAATTTGAAATAAACTTTATTGAGTTTATTTACCAGCGTGTTGGATGCAGTGGAAGATTGTGTTTGCCCAGTCGAGACTCTTAGTTGTTCAGACAGGGCTCCATAGCCTTGGTGGAAGGCAATCTTCAGGTCCTCTTCAGTGGGCACTCTATTGAAATCAAAACCTTGCATTTTTGCATTTGATCATGAGTTTTGCTTCTATGGTGTGATAAAACCAAAATTGTTTGCAATTTATTATTTGGATGCAATATTTCATTTATTGATACTTACAAATCATGCGGCCATTTTCATATAACCACTAAAGCCAAGTTTGTGTTGCCCGTGTTTTTCTAGTCTTGCCTTTGTTGCCTTCGATGTGTCGGGCAACCTATGAAAAATTTGAAATATGTTAGATTATATAAAAAGAAAGAGTAATCAGTATACAATTAAATTTTTGATAGTATCACATACCTTCCTTGGCCCAGTGGTATCTTTCCTTTCTTCTTTTCAACCTTCTCCTTTCCATCTGAAACCAAGTCCTTCCACTCCCTTTTCAGAATCATGGGGGGACGCTCGTACTTTCTGTTCTTCTCTAAATGTGACCTATATTGGTCCCTCACATACTTTAGATAGGTACCAACTTTCTTAAGGACCTTGGTTCGGTTGAATGTTTTATCACCGAACAACACAACTAAATGGTTAATGAACTCATCTTTTAAATCTTGATTTTGGGCATTCCACCGTGTACGTATGGTGGGCTCGAAGAGCTCCAATGTAATATCACTTAGATGTTTATAAAAAATATCATTTCCTACAAAATGATCATGGTATCATTAGTCTATAAATAGTGATCAATACGTAAATTTCAATTGGATTATATATAATAATAATTAAAACATTTTAAAGTACTTGGGACCTTCTCTATCTTTATGGGAACGAAATCCTCGGTCACCACAAATGTGACTGGCAAGGTTCTCGTACTAGTAATACGAGAAGATCCAGGAAATGCTACTAAAACATCACTAGTACTAGTGGCCTCTACATCCACAGGTACTGACACATGTAGTGGCATGTGTTTCTTGCCAGAGGGTCGACTACTGAATGCTTGCATGGTATGTGTTGCCGACATTTCAGTCGACAATATAGACACATATGATGGGGTCGGATGATGTGTTGTATGCACAGGAAGATCAGGATTGACACTTGTACCATCCCCTACTTCCCAGGAAACACTTGCAGTACCTTGATCATGGCCAACAACATGATGAGGATGCAAATAATCCTGTAAAAACAACACATATTTTAGTTCATGACATAAAAGAGTACAAAATATAAAACCATGAATGAACTTATGTTATAATTAAAGATCTCATGACAACTTACTTCCGAGTTATGTGCTCTCTCAGACAATATTTTAAACCTTTCTCTTATCTCATCTGTTTGAGGCACTACGAATACCAACTGAAGGATTTCTTGATTGCATTTTTTTGGGGCCTTCCTCATCATATCCACAAGGTTTATGGAAAATGTGATGTCATCATCGCATAATAGTGACTGCACCTCCATATGGATGCTCTCCTGTACTGCTGGTGCCTTTCCCCAATCAACTGACTGCAACAAGAATATTAAAAACATTATCGAAATTAACCCAATAAACTCATGAAAAAAACAATAATAAAACATTTTTCTCGTATCTAATTTGTACAATTACAATGAGGTAAACCTGTCGGATAGAAGCGCTTGAAGATGGATCACGATTTGTGCTCTAGGCCGGAGCCTTCCTCGTATGATCAATGTCCCACTGTGACAAAAATTAAATATAAAAAACATCACCGAAATGAAACCAATAGACTTACGGAAAAAATAATAATAATAAAATGGTATATTGGAGTCATTAATTGGAGGTTGGGTAAAATGGTATATAGTACATACCACCCCCATAGTAATTGTGTTTGTATCTAAGCGATTCAAATTGTAATTGATTAGCAACTCTTTCCCTGCAGTTATTGATTTTATCGCACATACGAATACACGGTTTCCCTCTCGCGCCTCAAATATACAATTGGGTTGCTTATTTGTTGACCCAGGTCATGTATTATTTATAAACCCTGTAATATTCCCTGATGCTTTTGGCCTCTCGTCAATGTACCTAGCCACTCCTTTATTTTGATCCTTATCTTTTAGTTGTATATAATTTGCTGATAGTGCATACCTATGCATACTTCGTGTATATTGAACTAGCTGCATCCAATCTTTGTAACTGTAACAGGGTCCAACATACTCCATCAACTCAGTAACTTTGTCATAACAAACCTTTATGTCGTCCATGCAAAATAGGCCCAAACCATGTAATGACGATGGTGCTATGCGATATATCCTCTCGTTGACACAAAGATCAATGTTTATTGGAGGAAGTTCCTTGGGTACCCATTGTTTCCATAGATGTTTGTACCTCAAGGGCACCTCAATGTCGCCTATGCTCTCATCATCATTAGAACATGACCCCCCTTCAGCAAGAAAAAATTCCATGCATTTACGGAATTTTCTTCTAATCTTTTGACCTCTAGTTGATCTCCCTCTTTTAGACCTACTACATGTCTCGCTTTCCTCTTCTCTTCCTGAATTTACTTCGCTCGAGGAAGACAAATCTGACAAATACCTATTTGGTGGTACCTGCACTCATAAGGATGTTGGATGAAATTCTTTCATGGTGATGTGATCTAAAGGTGACATTATGATTAATCTATCATTTCATCGCTAGAATTTGACAGGTTATAAGGTAATCAAGTCTTGATAGATTGCAAGTTATTGTTACTATCATCCAAATGTGTCCATCAAAAATCAAATCTACTAAACGTTTTAATTCCCAAACTTTGTAACAAGTGTTAAATGTGACTATGGTCCACCAGTTACACAACCAAGGTGTCAAATGTATTCTCTAATTGTAATCAAAGGACTTTTTCTCTCCATTCAAGTAAATAAACTTGAAGGGAAACACCACCAAGTGGTTTATTGGAAACCTACATGACTAAAAATAGCAGCAAATTTACATTTAATTTCCATATGTCTAAGTGGTTAATGAGGAGGGAGTGTGTACTAGGCCTGGTAAAGTCATCATAAGTTTATGCTTTGGCAATAAAAAATGTTTAAGTCATCTTAAATCTTCCTATGTCTAATTTCTAGGAGACTCTTGGTATGTTTTAAGGTAGGATGAGTGGTCGCATCAATGTTCTAATTCTCTATGACAAGGTTTCAACATCTTCAAATAGTGAAAGTTAGTGCTTATAGTCATTTGAAACAACAACATTTTGATTATGTATGATGGTAGGATTTGATAACTTAAAAGAATTAGCTACCCAACAAACTTAAAGTTAAAAGAAACTTTTTTAGTTTAAGGGGTTAACACGTTCTTTCATTTTTGCATATTGGTTTGATGCTTCAAATGATGCATTTTTTATCTCTCTTGTATCATATTTTATTCCCATCCCATTGCAATTGTTGGAGGAGTTGATACCAAAATTTCATATCAAATACCACGTTCTTGAAGCAATTTTCTGTGTTTTTACAATTTTTTTGAAGTTATTTTGTGTTGTATGGATCCATACAAGCTTGAAATGCTTTGAGATCATCGATGTAGATAAATATATGTGTTCCCTTTCATTTGCATTTGTTTTGAAGTTTTCAATCACTATTTTGTGGGATTAAACAATCAAATACAGGGACTGCCCTGTTGTGTCTGTGTAAGGGTTTGAGGGCTAAATAGAAATGAAATCCACCAATCCACCCACTATCATGGAATTGTAACTTGGTGGATTGGTGTGCATCATGGTGGATTTGATGGAGTTTCAAATCTTGTTCTTTGAATTCCATTTATGTTTTGCCCTTGTTTTGGCTTGTTACATTGTTTGGGAGGAACCTAAGGTTGGGTTTTGCCTTGGCTTTCATAAAAATCCTAATGTTCCATGTAAAACCTTGGGTGAGATATATTTGGCCGTTACCTTTTTGGAGTGGGTATTAAAATGACTTATGTCTCATTGTTTCGTCTAGGCCGAGCCCCTTTTTATAAATTGAGTTAAATATTTTGCCTAACTTTATTACTTCCTAAGTTTAGGTTGGCCTGTGCCCTATGTTACTGATATTAGCCCAAACCTAAGGGGAGGAATAATAATTAAAAGAGCTTCTGAAACTTCAACTACATAAGCTACAAACTTGACTGTAAATGTGGCCGAATTGGCCCAAAAGACAGGTGAAAGAGAAGAAGCTGAGAAGAAAAGTTTGATGGAGAAGTATAACACCATTATTGGAGAGTATAGTAGAATGCAGCAAAGGAATGTTGAGCTAAAAAATGAGGTAGACAGGTTGAAGTATAGACATGTGGGGGAGTCTTCTAGTGCTCTTGGTACCCTGGCCATACCTTCTACATCAAGATTAGTACCTCCAACTTCTCCAATTGTTTCTACTCCTGGGTCCCCCGTCCAGACTCCTGCTCCTAGTCCTTCATTAGAGCCAGTTGAAGAGGAGGTTGGGTACTTTGTAGATCCCACGAAAAAGCATATGCTTAATAAGATTAGAGAGCTACATGCAGCTCTAAAAGCAAGTGAGAAGAGAGCAGTTTCCAAGCAAAATGAAGTTGTAGACACAGTTTTTAGGCATTTGAATTAGGGAGTTGATGGTAGATTACCATCAGTTTATTCTTTATATTCTTTATTCTTAAATTCAATAAGAAACATTACTAGGGATCAAGAATTAGTTTTGCCTTTAGTTGAGAAGTGGATCCCTAGGGCCAATGACCTAAATGTTATGTATAAGGCCTCTAGATTCGATGCAGACAACAAGCCCCAATCATTAAGGCCTACTCAAGTTTTTGTAAAATCACTGCAAGGTTTTTAAGCCTTACCTGATGATTTGAGTAGGAATATTAAGGAACTGGTAAATAATTTTGATGACTGGAGTGGCACGTCTTTACTTGATTTATAGGGACTACCCTGTTTTGCCTATGTAAGGGTTTGAGGGCTAAATAGAAATGAAATCCACCAATCCACCCACTTTATTGGAACTGTAACTTGGTGGATTGGTGTGCATCATTGTATGATAGAGGTTCATTGCATTTAGGGGTCTTTTAAAGCAATAAACTTGGCATTGAATTGATGCCCTAGGGCTGACAGGGGCAATTTTCTTTTGAATTTGTGGTTGTTAAGTCAGTGTTTATCAATTTGATGGATATCTTGGTAGAGTCATGGTGACACTGTTTGATGGTCCAATCTCTACTTGGAAACAAAAATATCTCTAACAACTCTAAGAGCTATAATGGGATGGCATTAAAGGAACCTTCATATGAAATATCTTCTAATGAAGGACCTTTGAATTAAGGTCTTCATTTGAAGGTCCTTCATGCCAAGGTTCCTTTTATAATACATTCTGGACATGAAATATTTAAAATAAAAAATACCTTCATTTGAAAGTCTTGACATGGCATCATTTTTGAATGAAGGTTCTTCATTCAAAGGTCATGATGACATCACCTTCAAATGAAGGTTCTTCATTAACTGGTATTTTATAATTTTGAATGTGTGATAATAATTTAGGGTTGAAAATAAATCCATTTGAGCCTTTTATAAATGAAAGGACATTTGATGCAATCATATGCCTTGTCAAACTTTTAAATTAATAGTAAGGGAATCAAGAGTAGTTTGTCGAGCCCATTCAACAATCTCTGATGCAAGGATTGAATTGTCTAGAATGTATCTACTATCAAGAAAGCCAATTTTTTTACCTCTATGACTATATCTCAAGCAATAGGTTTAATTGTGATGGAAACGATATTGACAAGGATTTTGTAATCTATGTGTTGAGAAGCATAATTGGCCACCATCCTAGGAAAGATTCTTCATTCTCACTTTTAGGTGTTAAAATTTAACAATACGTAGATTGATGAAAGAGCCCAAAGAACCTTTCTCCATGTTATCCAAGTACACATAGCAATGGTCTTCTCTTATACGGTTGGACATGATTTCAAGAACTTAGCTAGGAATTATTCATTTAACCTAAGGTTTTGTCATAATTCCATCATTGGAAAAGTATGATCAAATTCTTCTATTATGAAGAATTGGTCTATGTTCCTCTAGTAATCACTATAAAAATGTGAAAGACTAAGCTATTTTATTTTTTCTGTCTTATCTTATACCATTTTATGAGAATGGGGGGCCAATGTATGAGAAGATCTTTGGAAACTAGGCATGAAAATTGCAGGTTAAAGAGAATGGGGGTGCCAAACTTACAGTACTCATTGTCCCTTGGTCATCGATTTTCCCTGAGTGCCCTCAACCTCGTCCTTGACACTGACATTGACCTTGTTTTAGCTCCAAAATCTTCGTCGGCGCTAGTATTGACCTTGTTTTCACTCCTCCAAACTCTTCCTCAACACTGGTATTGACCTTTCACTTGTCCAATTTGACGAGCTACAACCTGGTTTAGTTAGGTTTTAGAGTATGTTAATTAAATTTAAAATTATGGCACCATTTAGAGTAGTGAATACAAAGCAAGAAAAGCCTATTATGGCACCATTTAGAGTAGTGAATATAAAGTAATCCAAGCCTCTTTTTGTCATGAGGGAAATAATAAAACACCTAGGATACTTTGTGAAACCATTTTCCTTGGTTAAAGGGAGGCCATAAAATATACCTTTGGATTTTTTCAATCTTCAAATATGAGGATTTTTAAGGTTCTTAGCAACATGAGTAATGGAAATGTGTGCAACAAGAATTTTTGAACACACATGGAATCTCCTTTCCAAAGAAAGGGGCTTCATAATTTAATATGATAATTTTTCTCAGCTCTAGAAATGATATGTTTCCTTAAAGAGGAAGGAGAAACCTAAAAGGTAAAAGAGATGCTTAGGAATCTCAACACTTCCTTATGATCAACCCCCTTCTATCCATAGGAATTGAACCAATTGGGCTTGGCTAAGAATGATTTCCTATAACATTGAGTTTTATGCCACTATATATTTGACCTTAAAGCTTTCCAGAAAATATCTAGGCATTGAATATCCTAAATAATGTCACGTTTGTCCTCCAAGAGAGTGAGAAAGGAGTCATTAGAAAAATGACCATTGAATAGTTGGGCTATAGAGTTACGAAAAGTAGCACCTTTAATAAGGTTCCATGAAATACTATTAGCCAAAAGATATCCAAAGGCTTCCATAAAAATCACACATAAAGTAGGAGCTAAGGGGAAAACATGAAAAATTGAATGAAAACACCCAAAATCCTCAAATTTATGTCCATTCATGGTAATACAAGTATAACCATCATAATTTTTTTTTGAAAAAGGTAAAAAATATTGAGGAACAAATCCTAGATGACATAACTTGTCCAATTCAACACCAGAGGTAGCAAGAGATTAATGAAATTGCCACAAGTTTTTGTTAGTGTAATTAATATTTAATTACACTTGCATAACTTTACTTAGTTGAGCTAATTTTAGGTCAACATTAGGGTTGCATACTTTTTCTTTTATAAAGCAAATCATCTCATTGTAATCTTTGAATTCCTGAAATATATCAATTTGCACATCGCATGCAAAGCTCTGCTTTTTTGATGTTTTCTCTTCTTTGGAAGGTGTTTAGGTTTGCATGTCTGATCTAGGGTTTCTAACATGGTATCAGAGCCTAGACATGCAACCCCTTCTCAAATTCTGGAGAAAACCATTGCAGATTTCGTTCGGGGTTCCTCGAGGATTTCAAGCCTTGAGCTCATCTATGCGGCATTTTGGATCAGATCGAGCCTCACCATTGGATTCAGAGCACTAGAAAAAGTTAGGTTTGACTTTTATTTTGTAGATTTTGGCCATGATTTGCCAGATCTGTGAGGGTTTCAAGTTGGGTGATTTTTTGCAAGCTCTGGAGGTTGCCATTTTTTCGGAGCATCTTAGAGCAAAACGGACATCGCCATCGTGTTCGCAATGCCCCAAAACCCTAAGATCGCCTTTCATTTTGTCAATTTTGACGAAGTTGATCCGGAGGGCAAAAATTTTTTGCCAGGGAAACCGTATGGCCTCCTCAGCATGCGTTTCGAGACACGCAAATAAAAAAAAATGAAAAAAAAGGCATTTTGGGGATCTGCGCCGGCACTCGCAGTGCAAATCCTGCCACCACCGGGCGGCCACCCACCAGCCGCTCCGCCGAGCAGTGCTCAGCCCACCCGCCACCGGGTCCGCCCAGCCCCCGCGACCCTTTTGCGCTCCGCCCCGGTCATATGGAGGACCGGGGGTTGCTCGCTAGCCCCTGAGGGCTTCAATCTACAATGGCAATTGTATGGGTGACCAAGGGCTCTGCCCCAGCCCCCTGTCCGCCAGCCCCTGGTCACATGCAGGACCAGGGGCCCATTTTTTTTTAGCCCCCTAGGCTGCTTGCAGGCCTTATAGGCCATTCTGGAGCACTTTTACAAAATCGGGCGTAACTTTTGCGTACGGTGTCCGTTTTTTGCAAACGAGATACCGTTGGAAAGATGATTTGGGAACCGATCTATTCAATATTTTAGTTTTTCTAGATTTTGCTCCAGATTTATTTTCCAGGTCTTTGAACTCAGATGTTCTATTTTTCACTCCGAAGGGCATATCTTTTGACTCGGTGATCCTTTTTTCGCCATTCTTGTGGCACTGGAAAGCTGGTTTAGTCCTCTACACAGATCTGAGGTCTATTTTTATTTTTTGTTTATGCATATTAGGAATTCTCTCCTTTTGAAGTCATTGGGGATTTTAATAAACGAACTGATATAAAGTTCCATTAGGGGGGTTTCTTGCATAATAATCTTCATCATGTTTTGATGGAAACTCACATGGGTTGTAATCTGGTTTCTTAGTTTCTTTTGGCCATATTTTTGTCTTAGCTTGACACATACCAAATTCATTTTGGTTCACGCTTTAGATTGAGAGCCTATGGTTAGTGATCCGCATCGGATCCATCTCAGTTTGAGGGCCACTAAATTTGTGGTTATTGTTCCCGATTTTGTATGGTAGTTTTTCCCATGGAAGAGTTTCAGTCTTATTTTGACATCAACATCGAGATTCATGGCTTCCAGATTCTTTCATCATCATACCATCTATTGTTGCTTTATGGATTCCAGGGTTGTTCCAGTTTGGAGTGTTCGAGTGTTCCGTGGCATCGGGTCTACTGTCACATTATTATGATTCTGATATGGTTTCTTGTAGACAGAAGTATCTTTCCTTGCTTGCCGGATTACGGTTCCAGTGTTACTCCACAGTGTTCTTCCAGTGCTTCTTTGCAACAGTCATCTCATTGTAGGGGGGTTGTCCCATTGGGTTTTCCTTCTCTACCTCATTATTGCATTTGTACATGGGTACCTGATCAGGCCTTGATCAGGCCTTGTTACTGGGACCCATTCATGCTTTCTTGCATTCATCTTAGTTTTAGGTGCATGCTTATTTAGTCTCCCTAAGTTGCACTTATGGGGGGGTGTTAGTGTAATTAATATTTAATTACACTTGCATAACTTTACTTAGTTGAGCTAATTTTAGGTCACTATTAGGGTTGCATACTTTTTCTTTTATAAAGCAAATTATCTTATTGTAATCTTTGAATTCCTAAAATATATCAATTTGCACATCACATGCAAAGCTCTGCTTTTTTGATGTTTTCTCTTATGTGGAAGGTGTTTAGGTTTGCATGTCTGATCTAGGGTTTCTAACAGTTTTAAGTAGAAGTAAACTGCCATTTGCAAAGTTAGTAAGAAGTACTGTCGAAAGTGGAAAATTAATCATGAAGTCATGGCTAATAGAGCATACAAAATATATTGGAAAATTCAAGAGAACTTATATCTACACACAAACACACTCAAAATAATAATTATATCATACAGTTCATTTGGGAATATATTACAATATGGATTTTACAAAGCCTTTCAAATATACCTTCCCATTTGAACTACTATCTTATAAGAATATAACTAATTATTTAATAACAAAAAAAAACAAGTTAGAAAGGTGAATTTATTAATGTCAATCTTAATATTCCAACACCCTCCATTAAGTTTTACATTCCTCACAACAAAACATGTTGATTGAAACAAACAAATATATATAGTCTAAGCTAACATCATTTGATTTTTCCTTAAGTTCTCCCTCAAGAACATCATTGGCTCGAGTTATACAAGTCCACACTATGTACTAATCCTTTTTCTTACAATAATAACATTCATTTTTATTTTTTATTTATTATTACCTCATGAGTATAATACATTCTCATGTTGAGAATCAAATTTTAAATCTTTTCCATTGTTCTTTTTTCTTCTCCTAATAGGGCAAAAATCACATCTTCTTGTGTTTGAGAAGTTATCGAACAACTGCTTTCAAAAGGCTGATGTAATCTCCATCTCAGCACCAAGGGCCCACCACATTATGCATCACCAAGGAAAGACACGTGGCGCTCGCCCCTGATATCACAATCACTAAACATCCTGCATCTTTGGATCACGCGATGGCGTGCAACCATTGATTCCTACCATCGGCGATCGTGTTCACTCACAACAGTCAACAACACCAAACATAACCATCGAGCAAATTTTCATCAAGATTATAACATCACCGTCAATTTTGAGCACGCGCATCTCGCAACCGCGTTAGTAACCTGTCATATAATGTATTAAAACTTGACATAAATATTAAAGCACTTTGATTATTCCTTCGGCACCACCGGCTGAGACACATGACACTTGCCCGTGATATCACAATCAATAAACACCTTGCATCTTTGTATCACGCGATGGCGGGCAATTGTTGATCTCCACCATCTTCTTGGAAAGTTGCAACTCTTGTCCCTTCTAGTTCATTGAAATCTCTTATTGGAATTCTTAGCTTTGAATGAATGGTTGAAGCACCAATGTTGAATGTTGCAACTCCAGTAGGCGTGAATAGAAGTAGAGGAGATTGTTTGGGAGAAGAATTTTTTCTAGTGCTAGGTTATTTGTTAGGTTATATAGGGTTAGGTTATATATAGTGTTTGAGCCTAGCCTCAAACACTACAATTAGGTTTAGGTTATGTGTTTTCTTTAGGGTTAGGTTTGGGATTAGGTTTATGGTTATGGTTAGAGTTTAGGGTAATCTCTAAATTTAAGTTTGAGTCGTAGTTGATTATTTTCCCACAAAAGGAAATTAGATCCATTTTTTCTCATGTTCATTATAGCCAACTATGGCTTAATCTTAAATTTTGACCTTTTCTTGAAACCTAACATCATATCCCTAATCTAACCATAACCCTAACCCTAATCATAAGATTGACTCATACCCTGACCTTAACCCTAGCCCTGACAATAAACCTAATCCTAACCCTTACTTGGAAAGTAAACCATCATTTTCTCATTAATGTAACCCTGGCCATAACTTTAACCCTAACACTATTTCTCAAAACCATAATCTTAACCATAACCCAAATCCTTTTTATCACAACCCTAAACATAAACATAACTCTAACCCTAAACCCTAAACCATGATCTTAAACATTGTAACCCTAAACATAAACACAACCCTAACCCTAAACTCTAAACCATAATCCTAATTCTAATCTAACCCTAACATAACCTTAACTTACACCCTAACCTTAACCCTAATTGTAACCCTAAACTAAAGACAAATGCTACACCCTAAACTATAATCCAAATCTTAAACCTAGCCCTAACCCTAATCATAACCTAACCCTTTTTCTCGAAACCTTAACCTTGACCCTAACCCTCACCTTTATCCTATCTTTATAACCCTAACCACAACCAAAACTCTAACCCCAACCCTAACCCTAATTACCTAACCCTAAATATTTTTTCTTTTATTATTTAGTTGCATTCACTCTAATAACCCTAAACCTATCCATAAACCTAACCCTAGCCCTATCCCTGGCCCTAATCCTAACCCCAACTCTAAGCCAAATATAAAAACAACCCTTAATCATAACAATAACCCTAAATCTTAATTCTAAATATAATACTATAATCCCTAATTGTAATCCTAAACGCTAACCCTAATTTCATATCTAATCCCAACCATAACCAAAACTCTAAATCTATCCCTAACCATAAAACATAAACCCTAATCTAAACCTAATCCTAACATTATTTTTCCTAACCCTAACCCTAACTCTAAACCTAACACTAACTCGAACATTAAATCCTAACCCTAATTAAATACCCAATCATAAGCCTAAATTGTAACATGATCCTTTGAATTGGATACTACATAAAAATTTATGTGTTACAATCATTGCTTCCATTGTTGGCATTTTTACATTAGGATGCATATATTTTTAAAATCAACAAAATCTTTTAATGTAACCAGGGCAGCAAAATTGAGAAAATCGTAACCACAACTTGCTTCACTCGATACCAAGCAATTCTTCCTCAATGTAGAGATACAACACGAAAATAGTAATTCGCAAATTTTAGCATTTAATTATGCAGGCAGAGTCGAACTTGGCCAATACTATTCACTCGCACGAGATAAAACGACTATAGTACAATACCAGTTTATTTTTAAATACGAGTTGTTGATCAATCGCAACGTTGGCCAAGAGAACGGCTCAGATTTAGTTAAAATAGTTTGAAAATGCCACGTTCTCCCTCCAGTCACCAAACAGACAGGATATTCACCTACCAGGCACTACATCAGCATAGAAATGGGCCCCACCTTTGTTATTAGCGCACAACATTGGAGTCCACGCATCACCAAATCGCACACCTCGCAACATTATTGAAACTATAGTTTTAATTGCGCGAGGTCAACAAGGAACGAACATGATGCGTCGGTATGGAAACAACTGCTGACATCATCCTTTATCATCGATTAGTGAGCAAAATTGGTCCCCACCATCAAATGTGACAAATGGCAGCATCTCGCACACCTCACACCATATTTGTGACATTAGCAGAAACCTTGCGAGGTCTACGAGCAACGGTCAAGATTGAAATCACTTCATCCCACGACCGCACAATCTGCACATGCAAAAAGGTTATTCATAAAGAAAGGGACCGACTAGGTGGACGAGGAAATGACCCTCAAGGTCAAAAATATTATTTAGAGGTTTAATCTAAAATAATTCAATAGCCCGACACTATTAAAATATAATGTAGTCATGACGCCAAAAGACCGAAAGGATGGGTAAACGGGGCCGATAAAGTCACGACCAAAAAGGGATAAAAGACCACTTAAGTGATCGACCACCATCAATAACAAGTCAACACCAGAAAATAAAATTGATCTTCCTACGATTGATCCTGATCGCTCCCCGCGATCTCGCGATGACATCACCGTTGGTTGTTTGGTGATTGCGATATCACAGGCGAGCACCACCTGTCCCAAGCTGTCGATGCCGATGCCGATGCCGAAAAGGGATTAATAAAGTGTTTAATATTTGTGTCGTACTTAAATATGTTATATAAAGTGGGTTACTAAAATAGATGCGAGATGCATGTGCTCAAGATCGACGGTGATATAATCTTGGTAAAAAGTTGCTCGATGGTTATGTTTGGTGTTGCTGACTGTTGTGAGTGAACACGATCGCCAATGGTTGGAATCAACGGTTGCCCGCCATTGCATGATCCAAATATGTAGGATGTTTATTGATCACGATATCACGGGCGGGTGCCACGTGTATTCCTTTGGTGCTGCCTTCTTGGTGGGCCCTCGATGTTGACATGGATATTTCGTCATCCCTTTTGAAGATGGTCGTTCGATGATCTAACAAAAATAAAAGATCGACGACACGTGTCCCAAGTTGCCGATGCCAATGTCGATGCCAAAAAGGGATTAATAAAGCATTTAATATTTGTGTCAAACTTAAATATGTTATAAAGTGGGTTACTAAAACAACTGCGAGATGCACGTGCTCAAGATCGACGATGATGTTATAATCTTGGTAAAAAGTTGCTCAACGGTTATGTTTGGTGCTGCTGACTGCTGTGAGTGAACACGATCGTGGATGGTAGGAATCAACAGATGCCTTCCATCGCGTGATCCAAATATGTAGGATGTTTAGTGATCATGATATCACGGGCGGGCGCCACGTGTATTCCTTTGGCGCTGCCTTCTGTGGTGGGACCTCGTGTATTCCTTTGGAGATTTTGTCAGCCTTTTTGAAAATGGTCGTTCGATAATCTGACCAAAAATAAAAGATCGACGGCTAAAGTTTAAATTCACATCAAATACGATTCGAGGCGTTGGTGTGACATGCAAATGGGCTTTAATGGCGGATGAGACATCTGCTGGCTAAATTCAATCGACATAAAGTATTTGATTTCATGCTATTTTCACCACAAAAGCATTCAAGTATTTCCGAAGCAGTCTAGAGCCAGGGATAAAGTTTTTTTTTAAGCAATTACAACAAGGGTTTGTTTCTCTGCAGGGCACGAAATCCTGTGAGTTATTTTTTGTATCACTGTGTTCTAAAACTTGACTATAATTCTTGTGAAGGGTTGTGGTTTACTGGTCAGGAGGTTGTTGATTGCTGATATAGGGGTTATTGGTGCATTTGATTTGGTTAGAAATTGCATAAGTGTGTTGTAATTTCGCTTTTTGGGTAGCTCGTGTTTGTTTAAGAACCTAAATTTTAAGAAGGCCCTAGTTGTTTGAGATGGCACCACCGAAGCAGCACTCCGACCATGTTGATTACATGCGTAGAAATTTATTTGATGATTTTTTAGATCAACTCCCATTATCGACAAATGACAAAAGGAGAGGTTAGATTTTAATGAATGGAAAGACCCTAGGTGAGGGACTAGTATGCAAAGACTATAATATTGCAGACACTAGGGTTCCAATGACAGGTCTGGAGATGTTTAGACTCTGGTATGGACACATAAATTTACCCCACCCTTTTTTTAAATGGTTGGAGGTATGACATGGGGAAATTAGCAGTTCCGAATGTGATTCCTGATGTGGACCTACTCAGAGCAGTGGCAACATGTTATGACCTAGTTACAAGGGTAATTAGAGATAATGATGGTGGGATTTTGTTGAGCATAAGTACAATTAGATCCAACAGGTTTTTGATTTAAGCGAGACTAGCCCATTCTTGGTTCAAATTGACTTTGAGGAGATGAAGCAGGAGAATGCGAGATTAAAACCTCTTTTCAGAGCAAAATTACTTCCTCTTGACCTGGCCAGGGCAGGCAGTTCAATAGTCATCATTAGCCCAAATGACCAGGAGCCTTTCAAACTGAGCTACTTCGCCAGTCACTTTTTGGTGACATTTTATACACTGTGCCAAATTTTGGGATTTAGTCCAAATACAATAATTCCCATTGCATATATTTTTATGGGGGCTCAAATTCAACATCCCAACTTTTCCATGGTGTATAACTATGCATTTTTTCTAGTAGAAAAGATACATGATGGTTTGATGAAATTTCTTGTGGGGGATGTCAGTACTCCTTTCTTTTGGTACTCCCTACTAATGCATATGTTCTTGTATAGCAATACCGACTTCTTTGTAGGAAGGATGGAATTAAGACAAGTTATAAATGGAGAAAGGTTACCGATACAAATATGGAGTGCAGATTTGTCTTATAACAGGGCAGCTGCCAGTTTCGTGCAGTTTGACAACTGCTTTGCCTCTAGACTTAGGGCTTGATTGGTGGTAAATGTACCAAGGATTCTTGAATATTTAGATGACTTCCTCCGACCGAAGGAAAGGAAGCCTATTTTAAAAGTGTGCCACAACTGGGGTGATATCATCTTGTACCCCTGAGCACTGTCCTAAGGGTATTCGGTTTCCAGGGAGCTCCTCACATTCTCCCATATAATGTGCCATCAAGGATGGGATTTGTCGAGGTCATGTGGCAGCTAGGTTGTATCCATGAAGACAACCTGACAGGAAAAGGAAAGGGGACTTTCTTCCTTGACTTTACAGTTGTTTCAGATTTTGTTTTCTTCAAGGGAGGGTGGGTCCATTTTGGAAGGTTCTTTAATGACTATCATTTGAAGAGTGGATTAAGAAGGCAACATGACCTAGAAGGATTCTTTGCCTTATTTAGGTAACAAATTAAAGGTGGCAAATTTGTGCATGAATTCAACTTTCCTGAGGACCTAATCAGGAATGAATTTGACCTAAATAGGCAGGAATTAAATAAAGAAAAATGGATTACCTATGAGAAGTTATTGGCCATGGTGCATAAAATGGATCCAAAATATGATCCATTAATGGAGTTTACTCCATTCCACAAGAGAATTGTTTCTTGTTGGACAAGTTTAAAGAGATCATGGGAACCTTGAGAACTAAGAAGGTTAACTTGGAACTAGATTTTGGAATTTAGGGACCAGAGATGAGGCATGAGGAAACAAGCCCAACTTATCAGCCCCCAACTGACAGACCTCTATACAAGAGAAAGAGGAATGATAGCAGTGAGGAAGATGAGGGGGATAAGAAAGGAAAACGAGTAATGCAGGCATCATCACAACTAGCCCCAAGGATTATTGCACTTGGAGGGGTAAGAATTGTGGATCTAGACTCACCACCAAGGGGTGACCTTGCAGTACAACTATCAGAGACAAGCCCTAAGAGGCAAAGAATTGAGGAATCATAGGAGGCTCTGATGGATGAAATAATTGTGACCGATCAAGACATGCAGGTTGGTATCCCTTCCCCTCCTAGATCAACACAACTGGTGTTATCTAATATGGATATCAAGGGGCAGTATGTACATGATGCCAAGATGGTGGCCTACAAGGCGTTCTTAGATGATGATGCCTTTGTGAAGACTCTTGTCTTCTTGCATATGATTTGGAGGATGAAACTGGAGGAATACTAGGATAAATGCAAGAATAGGAGAGAATCAAGACCTGACAGGTTTGAGTAGGAGAATGATGATGAAGTCAAGGCCGAACTCATGGAAGAATTCAAGAACATCACTCTTGATGAAGGTAGGAGACTTGTGAATCAAGCTGGTGTCTTGATTTTGCCTGAATGGGATATTGCTGATGCTGTAGCATTTAATGCTATCTTACAGTCCAAGCATCGTATACAAAATAGTGAAGAAGAGGTTAAGGCAGCTTTGCATGATTCTGCCTTCAGTGAGGAATATGAAACTCTCGCCATATGGGCATTGGCACCACAAGGAAGGAAGCCTAATGTAGCTGATATTAATCCAAGCTTAAGGGGAGGGCTAATTATCAAAAGAGCTTCTGAGACTTCAACTACATAAGCCACAAGCCTGACAGTGAATGTGGCCAAATTGGCCTAGAAGACAACAGAAAGAGAAGAGGCTGAAAAGAAGAGCCTGATGGAGAAGTACAACATAATAATTGGGGAGTATAGTAGGATGCAAGAAAGGAATGTTGAGCTGCAATCTGAAGTGGATAGATTAAAATATGAACAAACAGGAGAATCCTCAAATGCTCCTGCTATCAGGGAATTACCTCCTACTTCAGGATCAGTCCCCCCTACTTCTCCAATTGTTTCTATTTCAGGATCCCCTATCCAGACACCTGCCCTCAGTCTTGCACCAGGGCCAATTGAAGGAGAGGTTGAATACTCTGTGAGTCCCACTAAAAAGTAGATGTTGAGTAGAGTCACAAAATTACAGGCTGCCTTAAAGGCAAGTGAGGATGATGCCACTACCAAATGGGATGAGGTGGTTGACACAGTTTTGAGGCACTTAAATGAGAGGGTGGACGGTAGATTTCCATTTGTACATTCTTTGTATTCTTTATTTTTGGATGGAATAAAAAATATAAATAGGGTCCGGGAAATAGTTTTGCCTCTGGTTGAGAAATGGATCCCTAGGGCCAATGACTTAGATATTATGTTTAAGGCCTCTAGGTTTGATGTGGACAATAGGACCCAGTCATTGAGGCCTACTCTGAATTTTGTGAAATCAATGAGGGGATTCCAGGCCCTACTTGATGATCTAAGTAAAATAATTAGGGAGCTGGCAAAAAGCTTTGATGATTGGAGTGACACATTTTTGCCAGATATCATTGATGATCAGGGAAATGTTAAAACATTGCAGTAGTGGCAAGAAAGGGCAGAAGAATTCATTAATGCACAAATCAAATTGATTTGTGATGATTCTGATTATGACTTGTTGGTAAATAGCATGGATAAAATAATTAATACCAACACATTCTTAGAGTCATTTGAAAAAGAGGCCAACCAGGTTGCAACAAAGTATACACCTTACAATATTAAGGTAAATGAGGTGGTGAATTTTAACTGGCCAACCGATGAAGAGTATTCGAAATGGGTAGACAAGTACTTAACCGAAGAGGAGTGAAGCGGTGTCTACTACTGGCAACTAACAACTCAACAGTTATGGTTATAACTAATTTTGGTTTTGATCCCATGGCGGCTTTTGGTGCAGGCTTCGAGGTTTGGAAAATGCATCAGCTATTCCCTAATGAGTGGGATCAACAAGAAGATGCTCCGGGATTTGGCATTTGTAATCATATTTTGAAATGTAACTAGACGGTCCAATTGATCGGTGACATGTGTATATTTCTGGCCCGATGCTTGTTTGCTCCTTCATTCTCTATAAGAAGAATTTCAAGGCCAGAAATAGGGGTTAGCAAGTTAGATATTTTGAGGTGGAGTCTAGGAAAAGTTACAAAGCAATTGTAGCGCCTGATTGTTTCAGTATAAAATGCAATCTAGGTTTTGTGTCATTCTGTAGTTGGGATTGTAAATGAATGAAGGTTTGATGTTTCATAACAGTAATAGCATTTGAGTTATAATGACTCATTTCAAGCTCATGTCTCTCCTTTGTATAAGTGTATCATATTTTTAAATAATATAATCAAGGGTTATTGCATTCATCTCACTGTTATGGTGTGTATGACTTCCATTTTGGTTTTAATTCAAAGAATTAATTAAAATGCTTGATTGAAGTTATAAAGGGATATGCTTATTAAGGGATTTGGTAAGAAGTATTGAGTTAGGATGCAAATTGATGAAATTGTAAGGCAATTGTTGTCAGAGATCTTATGTGCTATGTGTTTGAACCCGTCATGGAATTTTAAATGTTTGTGAAATTGACTCCCCAATGGTATATGACACTGGTCTAAATCGTATATGTTTATGAGGTTCTGTGTCTGTTAGTCTCTGCTTAAAGCTTGCTACCAAATTGAAAATTAAATGACTATTCTAAATTGAGAAGTATTGTTGTAAGTATCTCACGCTCCAAGTAGCTGGTATTACTGATGAAAGGCCAATTCAGTTCAGTATTATCCTATTTTGTTGAGCTATAAGGTGGGATTATCTGTTAGTTGTCAATGACTGTTTATAAGTTTGGTGCATAGAATATAAACACATTATAGGGACTACCCTCCCGAGTCTTGCAGAGCCGAAAGTGTAGGAGGTTATTATTACAAAAAATCCTCGTCAGTTGGTCCAGATCCTTCGAGCTACCCTTGATTGGAATTGGCAATTCCATAGGTAGATTAGGAGACAAACCTGGTTACAGTAAAAGGAACCAACAAGATTCATGTATGAATTTTGATGAAGTTAATGAAGATGTCTGAACTTGTGGCTTAATCTTGGTATCAATTGTTTGTGGAATTATACAGTTATTTGGTTGTCTCCATTTTGATGCTTTTCTATTGTTTAAATTGATATATCAAGCATATATATATATTTAGTTTACTGATATACATTTGCTATATTTGTGTGATGTGATTATTTGGTTCTTTCAAGTAAAGATTAAACCCTTCTAGTCAATCACAGTAGTTGAAGAGTATTAATTGGATCAATAAGAAGAATCACATAACTAGGATTGTCATTCTATCTCAAGTAGAGTTTGTTAGTCATTTACTTGCACATCTATACAAGTTATAAACTACATCTGTGTGCCAAACACTTTGAATTATTGCCATCATAGATTACACTTTTATAGATATTCATTAGACTCCATACACCCAACAAGGCAGTGGTCTCACACTTTCATCTTTTGGTTTATCCATTTTATTTTCTACATCTGTTAACTCAACATATTTTAATATAATTCAAATATAATTAAAATTAAAAACATCATAAATTAATTATGTAACCACATAAGTCAAATATAATTCTATCAAGAAATTAATATCAAATAGATAATACAATCACATAACTCATACATTTCAATGTCATTGATCTTCTTCTTCATCCAACTCTTTGTCTGTATCATCCGATCCAGATTCAACATTGTAAGGATTGGTCATATCATCATCATTGTCATTGATATCAGTTTCGATAATGTCATCATCCACACAATATCATCTTCATGAACATTAACTCCTACATCATCATGATCTAGTTCCTCCTCTTCGACATCTTCGTCAGGCACATCATCAACTAACTGTTGATCCTGATCATCATCTACATCATCTTCTATTTCTTCAGTATCTTCTTCTTCCACCACATTATACTTTACCGGCCTTCCTCTTGGATCATGTCTAACAACATATGACCAACCCGCTTTACTTGGAACCTTTGAGTAAAATACCTGCTCACATTGGCTTGGAAGAACATAGTGCTCATTTCCAGCTCGCTCAAAATACCTTGTATTAACCATGGTAAATCCATTATCATGTTCAATAAAAGTTCTCTCAAGATCATTTTCATTCAATCATAGCCCGTACCATATGATGACAAACATAACTAATTTGAAGGACTTAAAGTCACACTCAAGTATATCATCCAAAATCCCATAGTATTGATTTTTTGAGACTTCTGGATGTATGTCGCTTCTAGATGAAACATTAGTCACCTGGAAGACTGCAGTTATCCTAGAATCACAAGTTTTCTTCGTGTCATCCAACTTTTTGATTCAAAATTTACGACCATTGCACCACATAGCCTTGTGGTGTTTCACCTGCAATATGTCAAACATGTAAAAATTATTGCAATATCATCAGGTGATAAACATATTTATTCTTGGCCGAATGTATGCAAAGAAAAAAATCTCAACATATATATACATCAATATAATTGAAAATAATTAAATAATATGGGTGATTAATATATTTATACGTACCTGTTTATCTCTTAAACCATATGCTAAATCAATTTCCCTTGGTGTAACATTGGAATCTCCATTACGATGAGCTTCTTTAACCAATGAAGCCACACTTTCCCATGTTAATGCACGACTAGATTGTTGACATCATTCAATCCATACCATCATCCAATCAAGATTGTTTGTGACGTACAAATGTAGTGCATCCCACTCTCGACCAACTGTATTAAAAAAAAAAAATTACAAATGACGTATAATTAGTTAATTACCACAATATATGACCTTAATTTATAATTGATGAATATTGAAGATTAATAATTAAATAAGTACAATATACATAAAAACCAAATGTAAAATGTATTCTAATTAATCTCCATGACCATCTTATAATTACCTGTCACTTTCTTCAATCTACCTTTCCCCATCAGGGACTCCCCTTCGAATTTGTTAATGGAGTTGGGATTCCAAATGCGATCTACATGGATCTTTGCTGCAAAATTAGGAAGATATTCAGTAATGTACACCATGGTCTGGTATACCATGTATCCCTCCACCATAGAACCCTCTGGATGTGCTTTTTGTCTAACCAAAGCCTTCAAAAATTTCAAGTGCCTCTCAACCATCCATATTGACCTTATGTGTACAGGTCCACACAATTCAATCTCCTCAACTTGGTGTATGAGGTAGTGTTCTTGTGCATTGAAAAATGTCGAAGGTAGACACTTTTGCATTTCACACATTAGACGAGGAATTTTTCTCTTCCAATAATTTATATCTTCTTTATGGATTGCTTTAGATGACAACCATCTACAAGTGATTCAAGGCACAAATATATTAACGAGATTTAACAAAAATATACAACAAATTGAACAAATATCGCTACTTACCTCATGTATTTTCCAAGATCATATATAACTTGCTTGACATTGTTGTCGAAGTTGTTTGGGAGAGATAGAGGTAGAACGTACTGCAACAATTATAAAATGATCTTTTCATTATTTTCCCAAAAGTAGTAAATATAATACACTGAAAATTACATGTAGTATACAAATATATATATATAATATACCAGAATAATTACCTTAATGAAGGTATGCCAATCATGCATTTTCATCCCTGACCCAAATTCACCTTTCTTTGTTATGATATTGTTTATGTTCATAGCAAATCCCGTGGGAAATCGAATTTTTCGTATGACTTCTTTTATAGCATTGCTTTGTTGCTCTGTTAATACCCAAGGAAGGGCACTTAGATTAATTTGGTCTCCATCCCTATTTAATTGAATGAAATTTTTCATTGCATGATTGGCTTCCTAAATGTCACTACAAGTTTTGACAATTTTTTCTTTGTCACGCCTTCCATCCAATATTTTTCATAACGTTTCTGTCATATTCTTTCCAATATGCATTGTATCAAACAAATGCACAATTTGTAGCTGCTCATAATAGGGCAACCTACTAAATTGTCTAGGATAACTTTTTAGTCCATGTGGAAGCTGACCATTAATGCCTTGACAACCTTCATGAAGAATATAAGTTAAACAAATTAACAACGACAATAATTATCAATTACAACATGAATAAACACAACACAATATAAAAATATAAATTCCAAACATATCATATATGATAAATAAACAATTTGATCTGATGTATAACCTTGACGATTAATTCTATTATATTCCAACTTCCATAGGCGAGGTGTCATTCTTTGTAGTTTTGATGTAGTCTCTTTTTTCTCATTGAATTTTTTTTTTCAGTAGTTCGATACTTATGATTTTTGTGGAGGAAGTGCATATACTCGTCAAACACCTGCTTTCCTAAACTTGTTGAACGACGAGATTTCATCTTTGGACCACAAATTGGACATGCAAATTTTCCCTTTGTTTGAAGACCTGCAAAACATATATAATTGGATTAAATATGTCAATTTTTATAATTATATATAATGAATAGATTATTTTAAAAACATGCATGATATCTACTTCACAAAATTAAATATCGTTAAAGTCATGCAGTTGAATGTTATAACATACCAAAAAAATGTGTTAGCCCTGGGGCATCATGAATTGTCCATACAAGCATTGAATGGAATTCAAATTGTCTTTGTCCTATTGGTCTAGATACGTCATACATAGTCACGCCATTCCATAATTTTAGTAACTGATCGATAAGAGGCTCAATATATACATTCATATCTTTAACTTGGTACTTACCTAGTTGAATGAACATAAACATTACATAATTAATATAACCATTTTATTGCAATATATATAAATTCATGTACATGACTATTAAATGAAAAAACATATAAGTCATTATGCAACAAATAAGACAAATGAGATGCTACTACGTTAAAGAAAATTGATGTAAAAAAATACCTAGAAAAATCATTGCCAACATTATGTGCTCCCTCTTTATTGACATCCATGGAGGAATGTTATTGTTGATAACAAAAATAGGCCACACCGAGTAAATATATCTCAGCTCTCCAAATGGATTGACACTGTCCGCTGCCAATGAAAGCCTAAGATTATGAGGTTCTTCTTTAAAGTGGCCATTTTTCCTCCATGTCCCTAAATGTAGAACCATCCGCAGGAATTCAAAGAATCTCATCTCCACTTCTATTTCGTGCATGGTAATCCATAAATTGCGCTAAGCTTTCACACCTAAATAATTGTTGCATACATGGAATAATGGAAATATAACAAAGAACTTTGCGATGCACCTTTTTTGTTAGTTGATCTATTCGATATCTACTAATATGACATTCCAGACATTCTGTTGCAAATTCATGTTGTTTATGATATATAATATGATCATTGGGACATGCATCTATTGCTTGATACTCCATTCCAATATCTTTCATAATGTCAGATAAATCTCGGTATGAGCGAGGTAAAATATTTGATGGTGGTAACAAAAATTCACCAATCAATCTACAACAAAAAATAATTTCTTAATATAAAGAATATTAATGGTACATACTTCATCCTTTATTTACTAGCGATGAACTAACAACAATTAAAATAGATGAGGGTAAAAGCACAAAGTTGTGTCACACTTTATAAAGGAAATGGCCAATGCTGATCCAAATTTTAAACTTGAATAACTAAAAAGTAGCATATATGTTTTAAATTTTTAAATGATGTAAACTAGTAAAATATGTATTTTTTAGTATATTTTATGTTTGTATTTTTTATAAGAAATTAAAAAATTATTTTAAACTAGTTTTTCATAAATTAACACTATAATTTTGTTGCTGATAAAATGCTGAAAAATGAAGTTGCACGGGACATCAAACTTTTTATATTAAATTTTATTTTTTTTCTTTCAATTTTTTTGTGTGTATTTATAACTTGAAAATTTAGTGCATGGATATATTTTTTTCCAATTTTGATAAATATATAGTTTTATAAAAATATTAAAATGTGCGTGAATAAAAAACAACTGTTTCCATTGGACGTCAACATTCATATTAAATATTTATCTAAAATGGAAAAAAAATTATACCATCTTGAAATAGATTCTTTTATCTAGTGCATCATATTTTTTAATAAGTTTTAGTATTTTTCCTTTGCATGGTAATCAACCTAATATTTTTTGCTGATAACCTTCTTTTAGTATAAACAAAAATATAAATATAAATAATAATTAAAAGATTAAAATAAATGTATTTTTGAAAACTACACTTATGGATCTACAAAAGGGTATTTTTACATTTAAAAAAAAATGTTATTTACATGAGGAGGAGTTATTAAAAATTCAAGTTTTTCAAATAATTTTGCTTTTTTGGTAAATTCGATTCAAACTGGTGCTCCATATATTTTTAGCCAACAATTTTAGTTGAATAAATTGTAAAAGTATCTAACTTAGCTAGAATGAATCTGACTAGGTCATATGTTTGACCAAAATTGATTTTTAGTTAGAAACACTTAAATTCAGTTGTGTTGATATGTTGGCTCAAAGTGTGACACAAATTTGTGCTTTTACCCATGAAAAAAGATGACATATATGACATACCTTAACATCCGTGAGATTTCTATGTTGGATAAACCATTCATAACCTTCAAATTCAACAACAACAATACATCAGAGAGAAGAGTTTTTTGGGAGCCTTCATAAAGGGGCTCACATGCTTTCTCAAGTACATGTAAATCATGAACATCATCAAAGTAATCTCGATCAACATGATCAGATGTTCCACGACATGTGTTATGGATCAATGTATCTGTACCATCATCTTCAATTGTGTTTTCTAGCACATGATCATCTTCTTCCATAGGATCATTAACTTCATCTTCGATATTCACAACTCCATGTTCCTCCGCTTGCAAAACCACATTTTCCGGGCCGTGATAATCCATATCATGTGCTCTAGGGCGCCCCACCTTTATAATAATGACAGACACAAATAAACCATGATCATGATCAAGTGATTTTTTATATATATATCAAATTTTAAAACAATATACAAATTCAATTAATATAAAGTTATAAACACATATAATAAACAACTTACCAATGGATGATAACCATGCCCCCCTTCAACGTGACCATGCTGCCTACAATGTTTCTCAGCTGTTGTGATTAAAAGTCTTCTCGTCTTTAAGCCCTTTCAATTATTGCAAGGACAATAACATTTCCCATCACCCTTTATTTTCAATCTATCCCACAATCTATCAAGTGACTCTTCATTTTGTTTAGGACTAATATTATCTGACATGATTTTTCTTTACCAAGCTTGAATATTTAGATCTTCAAAAAATATCAAACTCACACTCCAATAATTTTTAATCATACACAGGTAACAAAATATAATAATTATGATATTTTACACCAAAAAAATTCAGCATGCAACCACCCCTGCAAAAGAGAAGATAGTCTGAAGTTAATGACCCCAAAAAACACTTTCAAATGCTAATTCCAGAGATTATTAAATTCTGATTTTACTACGATTTCCAACTATTACTCCTAAAATCAGAATATTGAACTTGCACAACAAAATCTGGAAATGAAATTCTCAAAATGCAGCTAATAGGCCTCAACAATTAAGGCCTACTCAAGACTTTGTGAAGTCACTACAAGGTTTCTAGACCTTACCTGATGATTTCAGCAGGAGGATTAAAAAGTTGGTAAAACGTTTTGATGACTGGAGTACTAACACATCTTTACTAGATATTGTAGATGCCCAAGGAAATGTTAGATCACTGCAGCAATGGCAGGACAGGGTAGATGAAATTATTAATGCACAAATCAAATTGATTTGTGATGACTCAGATTATGACATGTTGATGAGTAGTATGAATAAAATCATTAACACTAGCACATTTTTGGAATCTTTTGAAAGGGAGGCGAATCAAGTAGCAGTAAAGTATACACCTTACAATTCCAAGGTAAATGAGGTGGTAGATTTTAGTTGGCCAACGGATGAAGAATATCAAGGATGGGTAGAAAAGTACTTAACTGAACAAGAATAAGACAAAGTCTACAACCGACAGTTAATAGCTCAACGGTTATGGTTATAACAAATTTTGGCTATGTCTTGGTGGAAGTTTTGGTGCAAGTTTTCGAAGTTTGGAAAATGTAATAGTTATTCTCCAATGGACAGGATGAACAAGAAGATTCTCTAAAGACTCAACTGTTGTAATCAATTTTTGAAATGTCATAAAGCGGTCCAAGTGACCAGTGACAGGTGTATTTCTGGTCCGATGCTTGTTGCTCCTTCATTTTCCCTATAAGAAGGATTTAAGGACCAGAAATATGGGTTAGCAAGTTAGATATCTTTAGGTCGAGTCTAAGTGAAGTTGCAGAGCGAATTTGTAAAGAGCCTGACATTATAGTGAAGATACTATTCTTAGGTTTGGTGTCATTCTGTTGTAGGTTTTAGTTTCATGGGTACTTAATTTTCAAGACAATACTAGCATCTGAATGAAAATTACTCATTTCAAAGTCATGTATCTCCATTGTATGAATATATTATTATCTTGAATAAAATGATCAAAGGTTATTATGTTCATCTCACTGTTATGGTGTGTGTAATTCTCATTTTGGCTTTAATTCAAGGAATTAATTAAAATGCTTGAGTGAGGTTATAGGTGACTATGTTCATATAAGGATTTGATAAGTAGTATTGGGTTATAATATAGATTAAAGGTATTGTAAGGCAGTATTATATGAGATTTTATATGCTATGTGTCTAGAAGATAAACTTGGTTACAATAAAAAACAACCAACACCTTTGATATTATCTAGCTATGGCTCCCAAATCTATTGAAAATTGATCATTAGGGTTAAAATTGAAACCTTGCAAATATAATCTTTGTCCAAATCCATTAAGAATTTCCCATCAGTTATAAACAATTCCCTTATAAAGAATTTGTGAAGTTCGGTCTAAAATCTGGAAATGAAATTCTAAAAATACACAAGACTAAAAACGAAATCTGATGAGATGTTGCTTTAAAATGTCATTTTCAAAACTGGAAGTACAAATATGACTTCACAAATGAATTCTGGAAAAAGACAATGACTACCCTCAACCTGGCGATATCTTCTTGAGTTTCTTCTGATTTTCCCCAAGAAAACCGTCGAGCAAAACATTGTCGCAATAAATCGTCGAGCTCATTTTTATTTATGTCCGCCACAATTTAACTTTGCAAGTCCGTCAAAATTTTGACGAAAGATCTTCGTTGAAACATAGACGAAAAAAATGGTTCGTCGAAATTCCGATGAACGTCGGGGATAAAATTTAAAAAAAATGAAAATTCGCACAAGTGCCCGATGATACATCTGATTATATAGCTTTCGTCGAAAGGTTTCTTTCGGATTTTTCAATCAAATGAGTTAGTGAATGAGAAACAATGAAAGGAAAGGAAGATTGAATGACGAGCTGAATACAAATGCTTACCAAACCTTTGATGATTGAAGTTTGCAACATGTAAGAACCAACTCCAATGGAGGTTGCTTGTGATGCCCTTGTACTTGATTGCTTGCTTTGGAAGCTTGAATGCAAGAGTACTTGTGAAGGTGAAAAAATGATCTAAGGAGAGGTCAAAATGAGGATGAAAACCCTTATACATACTAAACCCTAATTTTCCCAAAAATACAACATGATAGGCCGACACTAGGGTTTTGAAAGAAAATTCCCATTAGGTTTTTGTCTTGAATTTGAAATTTATGCCAAAAGGGACTAGGTCGCCCAAGGTGGCGATCTAGTCCACTTGGATAATTTCAAGTGGTGATCAGGAATAAAATGTTGATTAATGATGTTTATCAGGTTTGCCTCCCGAAACACACTTAAGTCAAAACTAAAAGTACATTAAAGGGGCCAATTAACATAAGAAAATATTTAATTATTGGATGATAAGCCTAGGAAGATGTGAAAATGCCTTAAAACACTTTACAACACCTTGAAACAAGGCTTGGAAAGGGGTAAAAGGGTGTTGTTTAGGTGAATTTTGTTGAAAGGGTCTTAGAAAAGTGGGAAGATGTGTTGCAATACTTCACAACACCTTAGTAAAACATTGTTAGATTATTGTTGAATTGCAAGCTTTTAAGACTGAATCAAGGGAAAATAAGGCCAAAATCCAAGGGAAAAGGCCAAAATGAGGGAAATGTTTTCAAAGAATACACTTTTTGGCGACACATTTAGCCCCCACTTTAGTGAGAGGATGAACTTGCTTGAAACTCACACTAAAGTAGTTGAATCATGCGTGTCGAGTGGGATCTAATGTAACCATGCTAGTAAGGTGGGATGACTATGATCAAGAGGGATGATCAAGCCCCCAGGATCATGATCCCATGGCAAATCGAACATAAGCACAAAGGATCACACAAGGAGTGATGTGAAAGGGTGAAGAGAGAGATAAGTCAGATCAAGCTTCGATCGTTTGTCCAGCTAGTTGTGGATTAGATCTAGGCTATTTGTCTAAAAGAAAAGGGTGTACTCACTTTGGGCCGATGCGACTTTTAGTTGTCCATTGAGTGAGAATGCCAAAAAGGTGGTGAGATACATACACACAATTGGTATGCACTCACACACAAAAGGGTAGCTATGGGGAAAGTTGTGCCACCAGTTGGGCTTCTTGCTTAACCATACCAGAGTTATACCTCCTGATATTTTTGATAAGGCGCCACAAAAGACAAGGGTGCGGTTCATGAGACAAGAAAATCCTTGGATGCTTAGAATTCATGAACAAGTGCAAGATGGCACCGCAGACATGCAAGTTATGTTATGCAAGGTGGCCATGTATGCACAATGCAAAAATGCAATATGTAAAATGCAAAAGTGAAAAATGTGAAAAGAGTGTTCTGAGGAGTCTTGTTTAGTTCATATAAGTTCTTTGACTTAGGGAACATTGTGTCTAATGTCTCCAAAAGAGGACCTATCAAAGGATATAATATTCACAACTTAGGGGATGTAGTGTATTGAATCAAACCACTAAGAGGAATGTAGTATGCTAAGATAAGTCACACTCATGAAGGTCATTACATCGACTGTCATCCACTAAGTGAGAAAACACATCATGTGAAGTGATAAGGCTGCACTAGGAAGTATGGTCAAAGAAAAACAGATGTAAATGCGAAATAAAATAATGCCAATGTATGGCCCCAATTTGAAGGAATTGCTACACATTGTTTTGTGAGCAATTGCTTTAAAGTTAAGAAAGGCAAAATGTAAAGAGAAAGAAAAGGACATGAGAGCCTACTTGGAAAGTCCTATGTCAAGTGATAGGTGTCCAAGAAAGGTTGCATCATGTGGAAAGAAAGGAAACAAAGGAAAGGGGGTTGCCCCCCAAAATTAAAAACCACAAACGCATACGAGATCTATGGATTTAGGGTCAGTTTGTTTATTGCTGCAATGCTTATGTAGAGAGCGTAAAACTATCATCATTCCCCCAAATACATAGAACTAGAAAAAGACACAAAGAGAGCGAGAAGAAATGAAAAGAAAGAGTCAATTTGCCTCAACATGGAAGAGACATAGGATGTCTCCACACTTTGCATCATCCCCCAAAGGACAACAAAAAGCAAGAGAAAAAGACAAATTAAGAAGAGCCTGTGTTTTTGAGTCAACATGAAGGAGACATTGCGGTCTCAATGCCTTTCATCATCCCCAAATGAAAGGAAAATGGAAAAATGAAAAGCCAAAAGGAATGCACGACATATAGAAGAATGGAGATACATATGGAAGAATGTCACAAACAGTAAACACGTCAATATGGGGAACACATGACATAAATAAATACACAACTAGTAAGGCAAGTGCAAGTCAACCGTTAAGCAAGGTATCCGCCTCCCAATGTTGGTGGGTATAACCGGGAGGTGGACAATGAAGCCAAGGAACAAGGGAAAATGCATTACTAGGACAAGGCTAGCAACCTCCTGCATCCACTGAGTGCAAGGCTAAAGTAAGCCAAGATAGGTGATGGGAAAGAGCATGTAATAGTGAGAAAGGTATGTTCTATAACTATTACATGAAAAGGTTCCTGAGAGTACGTTAGGGATCAATAGGGTAGCACTCAGTACCAATGAACAAATACTTACTTAGTATCTCTCATAGATGGCGACATTCATCGCTTCTATGGCCAAGAATATGATGATAAGCACAATGTGGGACATTAGAAACTTTAGGACATATTACCAACCTATTATGATGAGGTAAGGTGATGAGTCCTTTGTTTAAGAGGATGTATAATTGTCTCTCACATTCAGGTGGTGGACGAAGAGGAAACTTTAAAGTTTTTGTAATTTATAGGGCTTCTTGCGCCAGCTAGATTCCCCAACTTCGAAAGAGGAGACTGGAGTTGGAGGGCCGAAAATGATCTTAGGGTTGGCTGTTTCGTTATGCGGAGATGGTGGGCATTCTCGTGGGAGGAGAACATTCAAATCGGGAGGGGGATCGAAGATCATTCTGCCATCATCACGAAGCCTTAAAGATTCTCTAGGAGGCCGAGGGTGAGGAGGAGGATCTCGATAGCCAATACTCGCTATATGCTCATCAAGTGACAACTAGTCATAAAACTTGTATATTTCATGTTTGTTTGTGATATTACCACCTTGTTTACTTAGAATGGTAAACCCTTTTCCATAAGTTTGTTGAAGATTAATGGGAGGGTGTGTGACCGAGTTATGATAAAAGGGTTGAGGAGGGACAAAGTGAGAGGAACTAGGCCCACCTTGTGTATCTAACATAGATCCATTGTGTGTTTTCGGATGAAGGTAAGCAAATGTTTCAAGGGATGATATGTTAGGCATCATCGGTTGGTGCATGGATGGGTAATTTTTTTTTTTTGCTTCAACATTGTCAAGGCAGTCATTAAGGAACCGATACATGCTAGCATCATCATCTCCAATGATGCCTACTTCGGTAGGAGGGTAGTTATTGGGAGTTGATTGAGCAGGAGTGGGTTCAAGGTCATTAGGATTAGTGGCAAAGGTGTAGATTGACATATCCATTAAGGGTTTGAGGGATGTCCATAATGTTTTGAAAGACATGGCCATGATGAGAGCAAAGTAATGACAAAAAATGGATTGAAAGAGAAAATATGAAAATAGAAACAAAAAGATAGTTACAGAAAGCACAAATGCAGACAATGTGTTGAAAATGACAAAAACTATTATGCAAAGTGTGCAAGAGGATTAGGTCACCCAGTGTGGCGACTGAGTACCAGTAGTGCTATTTTTGACTATTTTGTGAACTTTTAACTAGTTTTTGTGCTTTTTATGATTTTCTGATGCAAACAGAGAAGGGAAATGCAAATATTTTTGGATTTTCTTACTGAAAATGTAATGCAAAGTGCAATCTAGCATGAATTTTCACTAATGCACTTTTCTACAAACCCTAGGATGCAAACAATGCAAAAGTTTTCAATGCAATGCAAGCTATTTCCTAAGATGAAATGCAAAACCAGAAAGTTAAAAAGTGGTCTATAGTCGGGTTCACCAAAATGAACCACCAAAAATGTAACACTCTAGGGAAATATGATTCCCTTTACTAGACCCCTAGGGTTTTTCACCTAGGAGCAATTGGTGTAGGAATGACTCTCTTTCAACTTGGTGGTTATGGGATTTTTGGTGGTTGCATTCAAAGGAAGGATTGGGTTAGGTTGTGATATGTGTGTGATGAGTGTGGCTGAAAAATAAAATGAAATGATACTAATCTAATCTATGAAATGTAAACAAAACAAATATGACTAAATGCAAGCTAAACTATATGCCCTAAATGTATGCAATCTGGAAACTAACAAGAAATAATAGAGAGTGTGCACTTGGGAAATGAAACTTGCAGATGAGGAGCCTCGAAATATTCTAGAAATTATCTGAAATTAGCAGAGGGACACTTACGCCAAGTTGGGTGACCTAGTCCTCTTGTCAGGAAATTTTGCCAAATTGGGTTTCGGGGAAAAGGGTACCCAAAAATACAAAACCCCTTTTTCAAGCTTAGCATAGGGACAAGGTCGACAATAGTGGCAACCTAGTCCTCCTGGTGCTTTCGAAAGATTTAGGGTTTGATTATGTGGGTCTCGGTTGGTACTTTCCTTTTCTACAGTAGTCTGTGTTTGAAACTCCCAAAAATGACTTGTAACTTGTCCTTTTGCTCCTTCTAGGGTTTGATGCCTTGATGTGACTTGAATGGAATGTTTGTACTTTCTCCAACACTTTAAATCTTGCTAAGTTTGAGTATAAACCTGTAAAACACATGCAAAGACAAAGAAAATGTTGGGGTTAGGGAATAGGGGTTTGCCTAAGTCAAACCCCTTTGATGGTAACTAAACCCAAATGAGAAATAATGAAAGGAAAGGAAGATTGAATGATGAAATTAATACAAATGCTTACCAAACCTTTGATGATTGAAGTCTTCAACATGCAAGAACCAACTCCAATGGAGGTTGCTTGTGATGCCCTTGTGCTTGATTGTTTGCTTTGGAAGCTTGAGTGCAAGAGTACTTGTGAAGGTGAAAAATGATATAAGGAGAGGTCAAAATGAGGATGAAAACCCTTACTTATACATGCTAAACTCTAATTTTATTGAAAATGCAATATGATAGGCCGACACTAGGGTTTTGGAAGAAAATTCCCATTAGGTTTTTGTCTTGAATTTGAAATTTATGCCAAAAGGGACTAGGTTGCCCAAGGTGGCGCTTGGACAATTTCAAGTGGTGGTCGACGATAAAATGTTGATTAATGATGTTTATCAGGTTTGCCTCCTGAAACACACTTAAGTCGGGACTAAAAGTACATTAAGGGGACAAGTTAACATAAGAAAAGGGTTAATTATTGGATGATAAGCCTAAGAAGATGTGAAAATGCCTTACAACACTTTACAACACCTTGACACAAGGCTTGGAAAGGGGTAAAAGGGTGTTGTTTAGGTAAATTGTGTTGAAAGGGTCTTATGAAAGTGGAAAGATGTGTTATAACACTTCAAAACACCTTAGTAAAACATCGTTAGATTATTGTTGAATTGCAAGCTTTCAAAACCGAATCAAGGGAAAACAAGGCCAAAATCTAAGGGAAAAGGCCAAAATGAGTGAAAAAGTGCGAAAGACTACACTTTTTGGTGACACACCACTTAAAACCCAATTTTCAACCATTTAAAAGCTATTTTTCAACATAAATTAATCCCCAATTAGACCACAAGTATATTTTTTCTTTATTTTTAATTCCCATTATCAATTTCTTTGCCACTTTTGTGATTATCTTTCCCATATGATCTCTTAAAATGTATCCTACTTCTGATGGCCCCAATTTCCCTTGGAGGTGCCGTCAAAGTTAACCCTTCGCGCATTCGACATCTAGAGGTTGCCACTTCATGTCTAGTTAGGGATTGAGAGTAGGATTAATCCCTCCTCTCCCATAAATAGGGGTATATAATATAAATTTTATTAAAATAATATTACAGTTATATTTATTATTATATATTATATTTTATATTAGAAAGTATTAAGTATAATATAATATATAATATATAATTAATATTTAATATAGCCAATAGTGGCATAGTGTGATGGTTAAGTTATGGTGTTGTTGTTCTTTCCATCAAGGTTCAAACTCCATTGGGGTGTTATTGTTGAATGTTTATATTAGGGATGAGGTCCCTTATTTCATAGCTTTGGGTAAAAAAATGTTTACCCCTTAAAAAATAAACTAATATTTAGTATATGTTTTATATCATAAATTAAATTATATATAATATTGTACATATATAAATTATATTATTATTATATATTATATTTTATAATAAAAACTTCTAAATGTAAATATAAAATTATTTTAATTAAACAATTAATATATTTTAATATAGTACAAATTAAAGTAATATATAAATATAATACAACAAAATATAAAATATATTTTATATAATACAAATTAAATTATATTCCTCTACATATTCATCTCTCTCTCCCTCTCCCTCTTCCTCTCTCCTTCAATCTCTCCCTCTATATTTATCTCTCACCCCTCTCTCTTTCCCAAGTAATATCTATATCTCTATCTCTCCTTTCTATCCCTATCTCTCCCTATTGCTATCCCTATCACTCCCTCTTTCTATATCTCTCTACTCCTCTCTCCTCCCTCCTCTCTCTATTTATTTCTCTCCCTCTCCCTTCCTCTCTATCTATTTATACATATCTCTCTCCCTCTCCCTTCCATTTCCATCTCTATCTTTATCTTCCTCTCTATCTCCTTACCTCTCTGTACATCTCTCTCCCCCCCACTATATATATCCTCTTTCTCTTCCCATATATATCTCTATCTCTCCCTCTTTCTCTCTCCCTCTCTCTCCCCCTATTTCTCTCTCCCTCTCTATCTCTCCCTCCATCTTTATTTCTCTCTCCACTTCTCTTTTTTTTGTATCCCTCTATCTATCTGTCTATCTCCCTCTCCCCCTCAAACCTATATCTCCTTATATGTCTGTCACTTTATCACTCTATCTCACAATCTATATCTCTCTCCATCTCTTCCTCAACCTCTTCCTCTATATCTCTATATCTCTCCCTCTTTATCTCCCTATCTCTCTTTATCTTTTATCTCTCTCCCTCTCTCTCTTACCCCCCCCTTCCCTCTCTCTCCCTCCCTCCCTCTCTCCTTAGACCTTTATATCTAATTATCTTTATCCCTCTTTCTCTATCTTTCTATATCTCCCTCTCTCCCCCTCCCTCTTCTTAGTCCTCTATATATCTAATTATCTTTGCCTCTCTCCCTCTCGCTATATATCACTTCCTATCTCTATCTCTATCTTCTATCTCCCCCTCTCTATATATTTATCTCTTACATAAATGTATCCATCACTCTCTCCTCTCTCTCTCTCTCTATCTCTCCCTCTCCTTATCTCCATATCACTCTCTATCTTTATACCCTATCTCTATCTCCTTACAATCCCCCGTCTTGCTCTGACCCCCCCATCTCAGTCCCCTTCCTCCCCCCCCCCTCTCTCTCTATCTCCCTCTCCCTATTGCAATCATAACTTGAGCTTGTTGGTAAAGGAGCCTAATCATCTTCTTGATTTGGAAGTTTTATTTCAATAATGTTTGAATCCTTATATGTGAATGCGTAATTGATTTGAAGATATCAATTCTCCATTGAAACCTTTTTCTACACAAACAACATCATTTGATAAATGACCTAACAATTGTAATACACAAATATATCAAAAAAATAGACCCTTTTTTCCAAATTGACCTTCCACACCTCTTTGACGTACCCATTCCACACCAAAGTGCGATTGCTAGTTAAGGTCTCTTATAAAAGGATTTGCTTCTCAATTATCTTTAAAAATATGTACCATTCCACACAAGGAGCGATTGCTAGTTAATATCTCTTATAAAAGGATTTGCTTCTCAACTATCTTTAATTAAAAATATATACCATTCCACACCATGGTGCGATTGCTAGTTAACTTAGGCTGTTGCGATATACTTTTAAATGAACTGCAAATCCTTCTTGTTACACCAAAATGGTAATTACAGAGGCCTGTTTCGCTACAGAATATAGCTGCTACAACAGAATTCATGGCTACCTCGCAGCCACTAAAGAAACACAAAAAAATGGCATTGCTGGTTGGTTTAATGCTTCAACAGCATAGGAAAACTAATGCAACCATTGCTCTTCAGAAAAACCTAGGCCATAGCCAAACTAACTCTAACGAGAAAGTGAGATACCTGTGTAAACAGGGACAACTAAAAGAGGCTATAAAAATGTTGCAAATTATGGACCAGCGTATAGAACCTTCTACATATTCATGCCTTCTGCAAAGCTGTATCAAGAAAAAAGCATTGTCAGAGGGAAAACTAATCCATACGCATATGAATATGAGAGGATTTATGTCAGAAACTTTTCTGTTCAATACGCTTATCACCATGTATAGCAAGTGTGGAAGTTTACTGGATGCCCGTGAAGTGTTTGACGAAATGCCTGAACGAAATGTGATTTCATGGACTGCCATGATTTCAGCCTATGCTATCAGTGAGCAAGCTGAAGCGGCACTAGGGATTTTTTCCCAAATGCAGAGGACAAGCATTCAACCCAATCACTTTACCCTCTCTGCCATTCTTTCTGCAATAGGTAGGGTGGTATCTCTGGAGCATGGACTGGAAGTCCATGAGGACGCAGTTAGAAGAGGACTGCAGTCAGATTTATTTGTCGGGAATGGCCTTGTAGATATGTATGTAAAATGTGGAAGCATGGAGAATGCACTCCATGTGTTTGACACAATGCCGCAACAAGATGTCGTGTCATGGACAAGTATCATTGCAGGGTGTGAACAGAGTGGGCTCATTGAAGAAGCCCTAGAGATGTTCCATCAAATGCAGCAGGTGGGAGTAATGCCGAACTTAAAAACCTTCACAAGTGCTCTGTCAGCCTGCGCCAGCTTGTCAGATCTGGAACAAGGTGTTGAAATTCATAATCAGTTAAGTAGAAGTGGATTAAAGCATGATATCTTGGTGGAAAATGCCCTTGTAGATATGTACGCAAAATGTGGAAAGACAGAGAAGGCGCGTGATTTGTTTGACAAAATGCCGCAGCGGACTGGCATATCATGGACAGCCATGATTGCAGGATATATGATAAATGGTCAGGTTGAAGAAGCCGTAAAGGTCTTTCAGGAAATGCCAGAGAAGATTACAGCACCTTGGACTGCAATGATCACAGGATATGCACATAATGGACATTGTAAAGAAGCCGTGGAGCTTTACCAACAAATGGAACTTGCTGGTGTAAGGCCGGAATTGAAGACATTTGTCAGTGTTCTACCAGCATGTGGCAAGTTGGCTGCTCTGGAACAGGGTAAGAAGATACATAAGGAAATTGTTAGAAGACAATTAGAGTCCCATGCTACCGTTTCAAATGCTCTTATGGACATGTATGCAAAATGTGGAAGCCTAAAGGAAGCACGCAAAATATTTGATAAAATGCAACATCAAGATGTTGTGTCCTGGACATCTATAATTGCAGGATATGGTATGAATGGCTGTGCAAAGGAGGCCCTCAATCTCTTTGAACAGATGCAACACTCTGGTACAAACCCATGCCTTGTCACTTTTCTTTGTGTTTTATATGCATGTTGTCATGGCGGTCTAGTGAATGAAGGAAAAAAATATTTTGATTGCATGACTCAAAATTATAACCTCACACCAGCAATGGAGCATTATGGCTGCATGGTTGACCTTCTTGGCCGTGCGGGGAATCTTGATGAGGCAGAAGACTTTATCAATAAAATGCCAATGAAGGCCGATGCTAAAGTGTTGAGTTCTTTGCTTGCTGCCTGTAGAGTTCATAAAAATGTAGATTTGGGAGAACGTGTTGCATATGACCTTTTTGAATTGAATCCTCAAAATGATTTCCCTTATGTGTTGCTATCAAACATTTATGCATCAGTTGGAAAGTGGGAAAACATTGAAAAAGTGCGGAAAATGATGAAAGAGAAGAAGGTGAAAAAAACTCCTGGATGCAGCTGGATTGAGGTCAATAGAAAAGTTCACACCTTCCTGGTAGGGGATAGGTCACATCCTCAAACAGAGAAAATATACGAGACGTTAGAGATATTATCCATGCACATGAAGGCACTAGGATATGTTCCCGACTTAAGCTTTGTCCTGAGTGATGTTGAGGAAGAGCAAAAAGAACTAATTCTTAGCCACCATAGTGAGAAACTGGCAATTGCATTTGGGTTTATGAGTACACACCCTGGTACAATTATCCGAGTAACCAAAAACCTTCGCATATGTGGGGATTGCCACACTGCTGGTAAGTTCATCTCCAAGATAATATCTAGGGAAATAATTCTGAGGGATAACAATCGCTACCATCATTTCAAGGATGGCAAGTGTTCTTGTGGAGATTTTTGGTGAGTCTAAATCAAAGAAGTTATGAAGATATGTTTAGAACAGGATCTTGATAACTTTCCAGGGATTTCCCTTTTTTCCCTCGAGGATAATAGCGCCAGCAGAGCTGCGGACATGATTGTGATTGCTTTTACAAACTAAGCAAAATATGTCTGAAAAAAGCTCAGCTTAATGGAGCGAAACTTTTGGAAGATTAAGCTTGAGTAAATGAAGAGACCATTGAATCAATGGATGGTGTTGACCTGTCTGCAGAAATACCCTAACATGTAGAAGTTGAGTTACAATCCCATAAGGCAGAGTCATATGAATGCTGACAAAGCTTGTCCTTTTGTAACAGAAACAGGTTATGCGCAGCTAGCTTCCATGCAACAAGCTTGTAGAGAAATCCATGAAATAGGAGCAGTTGCACAACTAGGGGTTAGAGTTTCCTCGTAAAGCTGACTCATAGTTTTTTCCACGTGAATTGTATATGCGTGAATAAAGTGGAGAACAAACATGAATACAATTCTTGATAACAAGCTAACTCTGTAGACACCCTTTCAAGTCACACATGATAGAAATCTGTGACTTCAGTGTGAGCTTTGAACTCTCAAATGAACTATCAAAGATCAGAGTATTTAGCCTGTGGTGATTGTGCCCTTGACTGTAAGTGATTTCTTCATGTAATTGGTAATGCATGTGAACAATGGAGGTACATATCCCGCAGGCTTGATACTTGTCAAGCCATATAGGTTGAGAATACATATTTATATGTAACAAAATCCCACCACAGGGATGTCCCACATGTAAATCTCACGGTAAGAAAAAATGCTAGCTGTCTCCCCCTCTTCATCACTTGTACTAAAAAATGGGCTTGAGACAGTTCGCATACGATTGCTGAAGGAAATGATGCCTCTGAAAATCTGTAGTTGAGCGCATGAGGGCATCTTTGTCGATTGTACAAGGAACAATATAATTCTATATCAGAAGATTGCAGTAGGAAGTCTTTGTGGAGCTCGATCCTAGCCTCTATTGCGAAGAGAGGTTGTGAATCATTTACGCCTCTAAGAAATCTCATGTACCATTTGCTGGTTAATGATTTATAAACCCTATTTTGAAGTTTGTTTTCCCTTTCCAAGTGCAGCCGTGATATCTGCCTCTGAAAACCATGACACCTTATGCCCAGTGATCTATAAATCTCTCATAAGAAGGCATTGAACCCCCTCACCTCACATCCATACACATCTAGCTCCCCCACTTCACATCCATCCAGTTTAGGCTATAAGGCCAGCCTTGCATAGATAGCAGTAAACTAACTACTAGTACTTACCGTTATCAGTTGTATTGGTTATTGTTACTTATGTTAATCAATTGTATTTTTAAGGACATATCTTCTAATATTCTTGTCTGAAAATAAATCAGATCATGAATTTTATATGGAAAAATTTCTTATTAAAAACTAGAGGCTTTTCAACATCTTGAGATCTAAATAATTTGATGGGGTATAACTTAAGTCATTTATTTTGCATTTACAGGTACAAATAACATAAGTTTTAGATGAAGCATTGTGTTTTCATCCATGGTTAACGTGGACTAACTAATAAGTGATCAAATTAATTATGATGGTTCTATGTGATTTTGTTATGAATCCACTTGCTAACTCTTAAAGTAGTGGTGACTGCTAGTTCAGAGTTATATAATGTTGGATGGCATGTGAGATACTGACTTAAATCGTGTGCAATATTCTGTTAAGCTATGGCGAAACGCTTGACATGTGCATTTTAATAGTCTTTGTTGTCCTTAGCATAGACCATTTAGATCTGGATTAAGAAAGTTTTCATGGAAGGTGCATATTTTTTAGGTGCTTTCTATTGAACTCGTTAAAATTATCATATTATTAATTCTTGTAATAATTCATATTTCAGTTTCCATTATCAGGGTCTTTTGGGCCTATTGTTCTACAATTTATAATGTTTATTATCTATAACAAAATACAATGTATATTTCTTGATAATGAATCATATTTTCTTGGATCATTCAGTTGTGTTAAAGCTTTCTATTCAAAGGTGAAGCAGCACCCATTAATTAGCAGACAAAAAGTTCTTACAAAACATTATAATGTATAACAATCTACAAAGTCCAACGTATCAAAGCTTTAAAAACAATCCATTCAAATGGAAAAAGAACAGTAGAGGCAAGACTAGCTAGGCAAAACAGAGACTGTCCCTTATGTGATTTAAATACCAGTGAAACATTGCATATGTACCGAGCAGTTGGGAAGGCCACTGTCAGAACTCACTTAGAAACCTGTCCAAAATTAGGGTGATGGTATTACACTAGAAATAATTATTTAAGCACAGTCAACATTTATTCCAGACTATGATTTAACAATCTTATCCATGTTTAGTTGTGTGGTAGCATATTGCTGATGGCTCTAGGAAAATTCACCTACAACAATTCATCAGCATGACAAATTCATCTCGTGGAAAATTCACGGCCAACAATTCACCAGCAATTCATGACGGTGAATTTTCCACGAGATGAATTTGTCATGGTGATGAATTGTTGGAGGTGAATTTACCTGAAGCCATTGCTGATATCGTTGTCTTTCACATGGAGTAATCTTGGTGATTTCCATTTCCTTCAATATAGTAATGGGAAAAGAACTTTGTAAATGAACTAAGTTAACAAAGATGTTAACTAGAGAACTTGCAATCTTGCAATTCCACAACTACAAAATGCATTTGCAAGTTTTGCTAATATTTTCAACCAATAACAACCAGTTTATAACTAGCATAGATATCTTAAATACATCCATCTAAATATCTTAAATACATCCATCTAAAAGATCCATGAGATATCTCTTCTCATTGATTGATATTCCTTGATAATAAATTCAATATAAACATTGTGAGACTAATACTTTCGAGTCTTTTAAATAGATATATTTAATATATTTATGATAGGTGATACTTACATATTTTAAAATATTATATTTAAAAAGCTATTTATATGAATAGTAAATTTTAATATCTATTTAAATTATTAATGTTACATACAAACATAGATAGGTTAAAAAAAAATATAGAATTATTTTATTTATTAAGAGTTGTTTTATATAGTAGATATATTTAATATATTTATGATAGGTGATACTTACATATTTAAAAAAATAAAATTTAAAAAGCTATTTATATGAACAGTAAATTTTAATATCTATTTAAATTCTTAATGTGACATACAAACATAGACAGGTTAAAAAAATATATAGAACTATTTTATTTATTAAGAGTTATTTCATATAGTTGAAGATTTTTTGATTTTACCTCAAAAAATATTTTATTTAGTACATGAACATATACATAAATTTTGATTTTTGTTAAGCTATTATTTTATTTTATCTACATCATTTAATTTATTTTTATTTTGAATGTCTATTTTATTTTTTTCTAATATTTATATAACTTTTCATTCTATTTCTTGAAAAACTACTATTCTTTTTTCATCTTTTTTCAACTCTTCATCCCGAATCGTTGATGCAAAAAAACTTACACAATCAAAATTCAGAAATAATTTTGCAACATTCTCTATGGGTTGTGAAAATCTACTATCACTAAACTACTATTCATTATTAAAAAATATTTAATATTTTTGTTAAATTAAATTATAGATATATAAAAATATTATGGAGAACAAAAAGAAAAACTATTTAGAATTGTCATTTATATTTTTATAATATAAATACAAAAAAAATTAAATTACAAATTAATATCTATAAATGAAACTATTAAAACAATGCATAAATATATAATGAAGTATGAATTTAAAAAATCAAATACAAAATTACATTAAAAATAATTCTTTAAATAAAATAAATAATTCTTAAATAATAATTAGAATACTTAGAAAATCATAGCAATCTTAAATGATTTGCAAACTAAAACTGATTGGTAATCCAAAGGAATAGTTTGGATTTAGGACAAGTTTTGGAGGTCTCGCTTCTTGTCCATACATAATATTACAATAGCATGTTTGTGATGTAGGGGGACACTCCCCTCTCGCATAACCATAACAATTTACAATTTCTAGATAAACATACACTGATGCAGGAGCATTCGAGTTCATTTGCGATCCTACATTGTCCAAAAAAATAAATCATTTTATTTTCTCAATTTTGGTGTGCATTTTGGTTTAACTTGGTGTTCTTGATATTTCTTAGCATTACAAAACATCTCATTTGTTCAAATTTGCAAATTGGAATTTCCACACTTACACAATTTCGATTGCTAGGAAAAAATTTAGATTTTTTTTTTTCAAAATTGGTGAAGGCTGAAGAAAAATCTGTTGGAGGGGGGGGGGGATTAATATTTAAGGTGTTTCACTCATATTGGTGAAGGTTTCATAGAAAAATTCCTCACGGTTTGAGAGATATTAATATGTTGATGATTTGGCAACATTTTTAAATTTTTGAAGATTCATAAATGCTAGAGCAAATTCCTTTTAGGGGAAGCTTAAGGAGGTCATTATACATGTTTTGACAAGTTTTCATGCAAAACAAAGCTTTTGGAAAATAGTTATGAAAAAAGTCATTTTTCAACTTGCCTGATGCACTTTGTCGTAGTTGCATAAAGGAATTTAAAAAAAGAAGTTATATATGCAAACTCAAATTTATTATTGGAGTGATTTTAATTGTTTTAATATTAATATTTTGACATCAATTTAGTTGGAGATTTTTGCATTCTAAGCACCACATACAACAAGATGAATGAAAGGTTTTTGAAGACCCTTCAATGCCTCATGAGAATTTGAAAAGAAATTACAGATTGGAGAAGCGAATAAAAAGAAAAAATGTTGCTATAGATTGGAGGCAGATTTCTCCCAGGGAATTTGAGAGATCTCGGCTCATGAGAGGGGCTTGTGAAGGAAAGCTGTTGTGTGAGTGTGAGAGCAAAGAAAGGAGGTTTTCTTGTAGAGTTTGAGAGGCCATGAAAGGTCAAGTTTGTTGTAGATTTTTATAATGTTATATTTTATGTAATTTGTTGTTGATTTCAATAAAAGGAAGCATGTGTGTTATTTGAAATCTATTTAAAATCTTTATTTGTGAGTTGTGAGTGTGTGTGTTTGGCAGAGGGAGTCCCTCCTACATTATACACAATCATATATTCACAAATAGATACTCTCTACCAACCATTTGAATCTCGAATTCGATAAAAATTGCACACCCAAGTATTACAAATTTATTGTTATTCATATCACAATTACACTATTTTCATCTAACTACAATTAATATATCTGCAATAACAAAATTACAAATACCATAATCTTCACTAGTCTCATTCTCGCTTCTTTCTCTCTTAAATTTGCAACTCACATTCCAACTCTAGTGCCTCTTTACTGCTCATTTTTTCCCATTTCAATATTCTCATGCAAGTTTGTATGGTGTGGTTTACCATTTGTATTTTATCTGGCTCTTCTTTAGTTTTAAAACTTACTTGGCACCTCTTCTCTACATTTACCTCTGTGCAACCTGTTGTCTACTTCTTTGTGCATTTTTGATTCAAACTAAGCTAAAATCAGTCTTTTCCTTCTGTCTGTTGGCTTTAAATTTTAAAATGTACTCAACATGGGTGCAACAACCCCTTCCTTCTTGTTGGCCGCTAAACTCCTTATTCACTCTCATGCGTTGGCTTTTTATTCTACTTGTGGCTATCCATTTAAAACTTTTCTCCACTTTTGGAATTGACATGGGGTCTCTCACTAGGTACACCCCTTCACTTTCTCACATAGCCTCTTCAATTCCTCTCCTTTCTATTCACATCGACCCCCCCTGCATTCTTTCATTTGCATTTTTTTACCCGTCATTTCTTCCAGCTACGTAGTATCTTGATTTTTATTTGTTTTTAATCTTTTCTCTCTACCTACTAGTTGTGGCTCTCCACCTTGAGCTTGACAATTATAACATTTAAATTTCATTCTCTTTTATATGACTCCCTTGATCCTTTTCTCTGGTGTTTTAATTTAAAAACATTCAATGGAAAACTCTAGTCTCCATACGTGACCTTGAGATGTGATTCCACTCAAATTTTCAGGTTGACATTAAAAGATTTATTTATTATTGATAATACAGTAACCAACAACTTATTTTCTTAATTGAAATCAAATTACAATGAAACATCGAGAGACTACGTCTAACAAAATCGGGAGTAAATGTTCATTTTATTTGTGACGAACAATCGAATTGAAAAGATGAATTGAAATAAGATATTATGCCAATTGAAGTGACAATATTGTCAATTCACTTTGCCTCGTAGAATATGAATCCAAAATTAAAACTTGTTGAAATGGTTCAGAGTTGAAAAATGAGAAGGTATTATAGAGGGACTCAACATCCACTTATAGGTGCAAACAAGACATACCTAGATGCTATAGATTGAGAGAATAAATAGGAAAAGTATGACAATTTTTTTAATCTTAAGGCTCTTATGAGATTGCCTTAGTGCAATGTAGCTTGTAAGGGTCCATAGACCTAGGGAATGAACTAAGGCTTCAAGTCACAATTACCTACCCACTCCAATGTGATGCATAAATGTTTTAGTCCCACGAGGTGTGGAAGAATAAAAATTGCCTATCAAAACCTTTAAACCACTCTCTAATGGGACATTTTGTAAAAATGCATTCATCGCTGGCACAATCAAATAGGATAGAATTGAAATAATTGAGATAGGGTACTATAGAGTCATGTAGGAGCATCTAGGGGTACTAGCAATCTTGCATCACCAAAAATATTTCTTTTTAATTTTTGTTTATTTTCAATAAGGGCTTAGGGGTTAGGAGAATAAATATTTTAATTTGCAACTGTAAATTACCTTGTGGCAAAATTGTAAATGTAAATTTGGTGGAATTATGTTTCAATAAATATTTCTAAGGCATAAATGGGGAAATATTCCTTTTGGAAATTCCATTTCTTAGTGGGGACCACTTGAGGTGCATGTGCTTGCATGTTCAATTGCATGCCTTAGATGCATTTGCATGTTTGCTCCACAAGCTTTCCGTGTTGCATGACTGTATTTGGAGCTGTTAGAGTTGTTGGGAACCTATGAAGGTGTCATAGTTGGCAGAGATCATTGGTCAAGAGCTAGGTGCAAATATGTGGGTCATATTTTGCAATTAAGTATTTTATATTTAATATTTTATTCTCCTCAAAGTTGGGTGTGGGATTTCAAGGTGGTAATTTTTGGTTGTTTTGGAAACCAATATTGGTTTTCTACTCACACATTCTCCATATATTGATGCTTGCTCATTTGGAGAAGGGGGGGCTTTTGAAGAAGTTGTGGTTGCAAACCCAGATGCTGCTAGAATGAAGCCAAAATGTTGAAGACATTGTAGTGTAGAAAAATGTATCCTTTTACATTTTCACACTTGTTTGGGCCCTCCTAATTAAAATGGACTTAATAATGTCTTAATATAGTGTTGAAAAATGTATCCTTTTACATTTTCACACTTTGTTTGGACCCTCTTAATTAAATTGGACTTAATTAGGTCTTAATAAGCCCTATTATTCATTTACAAGCTTAATAAATTGCATTTTCTAGAGGGGAAACCCAAAAATATAATGCCAACACATAACACTTTACCTTAAGCAATGTGTGTTCCAAGAATAGGGACCTGAGACCTATTCACCCATGGGCGAATGGGTCCTCCCTAGGCCTTTGAACCTAAATTTAAAATATGTTTTTGATGGTATTTTAATGTCCCCAAATCCATATTTCAATGTCAACTTGTGATATTTGAATTTCAGGAAATTAAGGATACATACCTATAAATACAAGGCTATTTCATCATTTCAAGTCCAAGCAAGCTATAGTTTTTATGCAAGCATTCCTTAAGCAAAGTTGATGATCAAGAGCATTCAAAAGTAGAATAATCGGAGATTTGTTGCAGCATTCAAGATCCATTCATCATGCCAAAGTCTTCTTGCATCATGCATGCTTTTGGAGCTAACATTGTGATGTAGGTTTCAAGATCAAGTTCAAGCATTCAAAGCATTATCTCAAGCATCAAGATCCACATCCATTGTGAAGCCATTTCATTTAAGTTACAAATCTTCTAAGATCTTTACCAAGGTATATTCAAGGGTTTGTTGAGTGGAAACATATCATTGTTAATTCTTTATTCCCTCTTTTATGCTTTATTTCAATTCAATGTTTAATTACCCAAACGAGGTTTGACCAAGACAAACCCCCATTCACCAAAAAAAAAAACAATTTCTCTCTCTTGTGTTTGTGTTGTAAATTTTAGGTTGAAGAAGAATTGAAGACCTCTTGAAGTGCAAGATTGGAAAAGTTGTCAAAGTTGCAAAAGTTGTCAAATCACATAATCTAACCTCTAGATTTGATTTTTGAATTTCCAACATTGAAACCTAGACAAATCAAAAGCTACAGATCAGTATTAAAGGCTCCCAAAAGCTGCTGAAAAACCTAGACAAAAGACCCATTCACCCATGGGCAAATGAGTCTTAGACAACCTCCTAAAAGTGACTTTTGGTGACTGGTAAACATCATTCTACCTTCTCAAATTTGCAATAAGTTTTGTGTTTCTATCAATATTGAGTTTTAAATTATTGTTTCAAGTTTGAATTAACATAATTAGATTGATTTGCCATTTTTAGTTTTTCTCTCAAAAGTGTTGTTTGAACTTTACCCCATCCTCAAAGCATAAAGAAATCTAAAGATTCTCACATTGAGCTGATTCAGCTAAGGTTTGTTAGTCAATTCTTTGTGGGGATCTCATTTCCTAATGAAAATAGGAAGATATGTCCATCTTAACCCCATTATCATTCATTCCATATTTGGTTCACCTATTTTTCTTTATTTTATTTTGGTGAACACGACGTTTGAACATCCTAATTTTTTGATCTTGGAGTCCATTTCAACCTCAGATCTAGGATTTGCATTACTTTGCATTGCGTTGCAATGATTTGCATTACTTTGCATTGCGTTGCAATGATTTGCATCTCATTTAGAGTTGTTTACTTGCATTAGTTTGCATCACATTTATGGTTTTAGGTTTGCATTTTTGCATTGTTCAAAATCTAGAAAATTCAAAAATATCAGTTATTTTGCATAGTATTTACATAACATTGCATGATTAGTCATTTACATCAAAAAATTGAATCAAAATTGCATCTCAAATTAGGTCTTTTTGCTTGCCATTTAACATCATTGTGCACTTGCATTTAGACCCGATTTTCTAGAAATCTAAAACTATAATCATCTGTTTGAAACCGAAATCTGAAAAGCATAAAAATCAACTTAGAAATATGTAAATTAATTTTTAAAAACCTTGAAGTGAGACCCATTTTCCCATGGGTGAATGAGTCCTTGATTAGGGAACTTTATGCTTTTTTTAGCATCAAAAAAATTTGTTCGACATTCTATACTCTTGGATTCAGTTTGCTGTTTCTAGAATTTTTTTTGCTAAAATTGTTCATATGAAGCTTAATTTTTCAAAATCAATCCATTGTTTGAATTCAAAATTGCATCATTTTTCAGATTTTTGCATAGTATAATCAACACATTATCTTGTTTAAAATTTGGAAATTTCTTTTTACATACTTGCATTCTAGGGTGTTTGATTACATTTTACCTATTCTCCTTTTTGGGTGCACCTTGAGTTTGTGAAAGTTGTATGAGCTTCACAACTTGGTGTCGTATTTTCAATACTGTCGTGAGACGTATTTCGAGACTCATGTCAGCCCGTGATACATCACTCGTTGTGGATCTTGGATTTTCTCTCTTTCACTCATAGTGTTGACACTAGTCAACCTACTATGGATCATACCCTTGACACTTCATTTCCCATGATATCCCTACCTACAACCAATGTGACTGATGTTGACACAATGGTTGCTAATTTCCCTCTAGAGAACTTAAGGAGAATGGATGAACAAGACAAATTGCAAAACTTTATGAGTTTTGAATACATTGCTGGTACTACGCTTCTTGTCATAGATAACATGAGGAGAATGATTGAAAATGAACAAGTAATAGAAGTTGTGCGTAGTCTATCTCATATCATTAATAAACATGTCCCTACAATGACTAGTTGCACTCAAGCTTTGGGGTATACCCAAAGTCAAGATGAAAATCCAATTCCCCTTTCCACAACCATGACCTTTATTCTGACATACACTAATCCAACTATTACGACAACCATACAACCTACTAGCAATGTCAATACTTCCTTAGGTATTTCCACTGGGAATCCCTTTAGCTTTGTACATTCAAATCTCATATCTCCTAGTCTATCTCCCTTCACAAACTTACAAGTCACTACCCTTTGAATGCATATACACCTCCACCTTATTCACCTCCATCTCACAACACAAACAATTATCCCATCCTTAATCAACTCTTATAAAATGTTTCATCCCTCCAACAACAAATTGCTACATTGAGTCGAAATCAAAATGGCCAATTGTCACAATATGTCAAAAGAAACCCCTTATCCTCTAAGATATTGAGAACACAAATGCCACAAGGTATATAGATTCCTTAGATTTGAGAAATATGGTGGGAAAGGAGATCCTGTTAGCCATGTTTCTGCATACAAAACCTTATGTAGTGACTTCATTTTTGAGTATACACTCTTGGTTAAACTCTTCTCTAGATCCTTGAAGGATATTGCTTTGGAACGGTTTTGCTCCTTACCGAATAAGTCAATACGTTCATTCAATGAACTTATTGATGCCTTTTTCAATCACTTCCAAATACACATGGGTCCTAAGATGACCTTAGTTGATTTAATGGCATGCAAACAAAAGGATGATGAAAAGGTCACTGATTTCATAGTACGATATCAATTGGTTTACTCACAAATAAACATTAAGATTCTCGATGCTGACCTCCAAAGAATGTTTATTGCCAATTTGCAAAACAAAATCCAAGCTCGACTTGAAATGTTCAAATTTCCTTCCTTTATAAACTTGTGTACTGCCCTTCCTGATTACCAAATTTCAGTTAGTAGTTGTGAAGTGAAAACTCCCTCTAGCTGTCCTAAAAAATCTGAATCCATGCCTCAAACCAACTATCAACCATTCAAGAAACAACATAAAGGTTTTTTACAACTTAATCCCCCTCAACCAACTCAACATGTTGACACTCAAGTGACTTCTATAAATATGACAAATCCATATACATTTGGAGAGAGAAATAGATAATTTACCCCTCTACCTGACACCCTTCATAATGCCATGTTGCAGCTCTTAAACACAAACTTAATTTCTTTACCTCCTATTAGAGCACCTGATTCTACTAAGCCTCTACCTCCAAACTATAGATAAAATGCCTTTTTCCATTTTCATATACAAAAAGGACATGATACAAAACATTGCAAGTGTCTTAAACATATTGTGCAAGACCTCATTGATTCTAATCATATTCAAATTGGTGGTGTTAATGATCAAGGTAATAAATCTGTAGCCCCTCCTAACCAAAATTTGCAAATCTTTTCTAATCTTAAATGCCAAATCATAACATCTCCTTTGTCAAAGCTAGTGAAACAAAGTGTGTGATGAATGTTGACACGAGTGATGATAACATGTGTGAATGCAACTTTATACTTGTGCTAAAAGTGAAAAAACATACAAGAATTAGTCATATTAGCATATACAAATCACATTCCCTATTAAATACTTGAAATCACAAAGCATGAAACAAAACACAATAAAAACATGAAAGAGCATAAACAATGTGAATGAAACTAAACTAAGTAACCCCAAACCTCATCCCATAGGGGGATTGGTGGCAGTTTGATGTGGAAAGTGGCCCTTTCCCAATCCCTTAGTGGAGAAGCTCCATGATTCGTGGATAAGTGTGGTGATTTTGATGCCAAATGGTGATAAATCTAAGCCAAAATGATGAAGAAAGCATGTGATTGTGGATGAAAATGTGTAGCGCAACTTTGCATGAGATGATGGATCCATTTCGCACAGAAGTGCCTTTTATTTATAAGAAGCAAGGGTTAAAAGAAAGATGAAAACTAAGCAATGCGAGACTAAATGGAGGATCATTAGCCATGTGACAAGTGTCACAAGGCTAAGAGAATCAATGGGGATATGTTACCACAGAAGTTGTGTGCACATTTTGGGAAGAGAGATGTAAGAGAGAGTTAAAGCATATGGTTGGAAGAATTTAAAGAATGTGGGTAAGAATGTAAGGAATGTAAGAGAAGTAAATGCCCTTGTAAGAGACAGTATGGCTCTTGTAAGAGGAAATAAAGGCCTTTGTAAGAGACAAGATGACCTTCGTAAGAGCCATTAAGGCTTTTGTAAGAGCCTTAAAGACTTGAAGTGTGGAGAAAAGAAGAGGGAATATTCCAAGGGATTGTTCCTTTGTGAGGAGAAATAGCTCATTTAATTATTTGTGCAAGTTGGAAGGGAAAAACATATTCATTGGGAATATTCCCTTGTGAGGAAAATAGGTAATTAATTAATTTAAGGAAATTAATTATTGGTGCAAGTGGGGTTAGTAAGCCACATGTTTATTTAACCTTGGTGGGGTTAAAAGCTAGAGAATTGGCTAATGAAGATTAGCAGGTGCTTTAAGGTTAATTAATCCATAAATAATTAATCTTAGGTGGGTTAGGTGTTTTAGAAGAATATGACATTTTAATTAAATAATTAGTTTTTTAATCAAAAGAAAAGATATAGGGGTTTTAATTAAATGATTTGCATTATAAAATGGGATGGGAATTAGTAAGAAAGGGGGTTAATTAATCCAATAAAATTATTTTTTTGATTAATAAGAGAAAATGATGAATTTAATTAAACAATATAGATTATTTAATAAAATAGTTAGTTAGAGGTGATTTAGGAAAAAATGATGTTAATAATTAGATTTAGATGCGTAATACTGATCAAGACTATTTAAGTGTCTACAACATGAAAAAAATGAACAATTTGATTATTCTGATTGAAGTTCAACCTCGTAAGGGCCTAACCAAAATGCCCCTTGACATTGTTTTCTCACAACATGATGTAATCAAACATGCACTCGATGGTCCTCTTTACATAGCTGGAAGAATCAATGACAAGCCTACTAATGGGATATTAATTGATCCCGTTTGTGTAGAGAATGTGATCACTGAATTCTTCTGTGCATGAGCTTTATCAAGATACTTATGAACAACCGAAAGCATGGATAAAAATGCATAATGGTTTTTCTTGCCCTATGATAGGCTCAATAATTCTACCTTTAAAGTTGGACTGGAAACATTAAGAGTCTCATTTTCCATCATCCCATTGTCGAACCAATTTCATGTGAAGTTAGGCTACCTATGGCTTGACTCCATGAAATCCATCCCGTCGGTTGTGTATAAATGCTTAAAGTTTCCATTTGGCAATGAGATCTTTACTGTGCATCATAGTGGCTTTAATCCTATGTCTTCCCGTGGGACTTTCTCACTGGATTTCTTTTGGCCCGAACCTATGGAACCCATTAGACCTCGCGAGGACTTCTTTTTCAAATCTTATCAAAAAATTTAGGCAAAGCGAATAGCAAAGTTATCCCTTATTAATATACCTCAACCCACGATTGAGCCTCCTATCCTTGATGAGACCATGATTGAACCAAAAGCCCTTCCAAGTAACCAAGACCAAAACATGACAAATCCTTTACCCATTTCCTATAAGATACCACAAAATAACTAAATAAGTCTCGTTGTGCCTCCTAAAATCAAACAAGTTTACAAAGCTAAAGTGAAAGTGGTTGAACAACCTCCCATGGTTCCTTCCATTTCTCTCGTAAGGGAAGAAAAGAAACCTATGGTTGATAAACTCACTCCTACATAATCGCAACTTGAAAATCAAATGAAAATAAACCAAAATGCTAGAGAGCGTAGACATAGACGTCATTCAATTGCTCGTCACAAGAAAAAGAAAAGAATAACATAGAAAATCAAAATAAAAACTTACCTCAAGCAATGAATGACAATTCTCCACCTTTTCCAAAACAAGAAAATCCTATATCTCAACCACAACAAGAACAAGCACCTTCCATGGATATTGTCATTAGACCTTATGTTGTAATTAACTTGGATGATGATAATGAAATTGCTAAAATTAATCAGAAAGTGCATAAAGAGTTAAATTTATTATTTTCCTTTTCCATGAGCTTAAATGATAACAACCATGATGATCCTTCTAAAAAGAGTGATTCACCATGTGCTGAACTTGGTGATTGTCCTAGTTTGGTATTTGACGTTTTCTCTTTGGCTAGTTGCCTGCCTTTCACATATAATGAACAAGATTGGGATACAGATGACCTACTATAAGTTGACTCACATGTGTCTTGTACTAGTCTTGTCTTTGTTTTCTTTTCATGCTCTTTGTGTGATTGCATGTGCGTAATGTGATCCCCCACACTATTTTGTTTGGCATGTCTTTATCTTCATTCCTCTATTTGTATCTACATTCTTTTATATGTCGTAAATCCTTTATCTTTTCTTTTGTCTTGTGTTTTCCTTTTGGGGATGACGCAAGACATTGAGACATTTAGGTATCTTCCATGTTGACCCAAATTTTTTTCTTTGTTTTCACTCTTTATGTCTCATTCTTCCAATTCCATGAGTTATTTGGGGAATGATGATGTTTCTGAGCTCTATAATATCATTGTAGCTCAAAGACATACACTAACCCCAAATCCGTGGATCCCTTATGTGTTTGGGATTTTATTTGGGGGCAACCCCCTTTTCATGATGTAGCTTCATTTGAAAACATAAGCTTGAGATAGGGATTTCCAAGTAAGCTCTCATGTCTTTTTTATTGTTAGCATTTATCATTTGCTACTTTAAAGTTATTGCTCACAACATGGTGTTTAACAATTTGTTTAAAAAGTGGGGGCATACATTGGCATTATCATTTTGGATTTTTTTTACTAAACCTTATGTTTCATAGTGTGGTCTTCTTATTTCTTGTGATGTGTCTTCTTGGTGGTGTCATTGGGTTTGATGTCCTCCAAGAGTGTGACTTTTCTTGCCATATTCCATTCCTCTTAGTGGTGATGTTGTGTATTGCATTCCCTAAATTGTGAATATTTTATCTTAAACTCATCCTCTTTTGGAGACATTAGGCATGATGTTCCGTAAGAGGAGACCTTACATGAACTAACCAAAACCCTTTTGAACATGTCTTATCCTATTTTAATTTTGTTCATAATTGTTTAACATAACACAACTTACTAACCTTGTGAAGCTTGAAGTTACAATCTTTTTCATGGCCACCAAGCATAACACACCTTGCTTGCTAGTGGAGCCTTGTTTGTTTGTAAGTTTTTAGTGTAACGTAGCTTTCTAAGCCTTATGAAGCTCAAAGTTCATATTGTGTGGTGCCTTATTAAAGTTATCAGAGGTATAACTTTGGTATGGTTATGGGACTCTAATAAGATTCTTCCATTTTCCACTTTTGGGGGCTCACCTAGTGGACACCAGATTTCACTAGCCCTTGTGAGCGTGCATGGTTGTTTGCATAGTGGACAACGAGTTCCACTTATAAACGTTTTTGGACAAACAGTCAAGGCTTGATCCACATCGAGTTGGAAAAAAAGTCAAGGCTTAATCCAACCCTTTTCTTTTACTTTTTCTTTCTTTTGAGTCTTTGACATTGTATGATTGAGTATCTTGTCATTGCTGCAGATATATGTTTAACATAGTCATGTGCCTCCTTGTGCCTTTGTTGGTTTTTCCATGAGATCTTAGATCTTGGGGGCTTGATCATCCTCCTTGACTTGTCAACTTATCTTTCCAATGATTGTACAACTAGACCTCTCTTGATTGTCTACTTTAGTGCGATTTGATGCAAGGTCACCCTCTCACTAAAGTGGGGGCTAAATTTGTAGTGTAGAAAAATGTATCCCTTTACATTTTCACACTTGTTTGGGCCCTCCTAATTAAAATGGACTTAATAATTCCTTAATGCGGTGTTGAAAAATGTATCCTTTTACATTTTCACACTTTGTTTGGGCCCGCTTAATTAAATGACTTAATTAGGCCTTAATAAGCTCTATTATTCATTTACAAGCCTAATAAATTATATTTTCTCAAGTGGAAACCCAATAATAATTAATTTCAATACATAACACTTTACCTTGAGCAATGTGTGTTCCAGGAATAGGGACTTGGGACCCATTCGTCCATGGGTGAATGGGTCCTCCCTAAGTCTTTGAACCTAAATTTAAAATATGTTTTTGGCGGTATTTTAATGTCCCTGAATCCATATTTCAATGTCAGCTTGTGATATTTGAAATTTTCAAGAAATTAAGGATACATACCTATAAATATAAGGTTATTTCATCATTTCAAGTCTAAGCAAGCTAGATTTTTTATGCAAGCATTCTTAAAGAAAATTTGATGTTCAAGAGCATTCAAGAGTAGAATAATTAAAGATTTGTTGCAACATTCAAGATCCATTCATCATGTCAAAGTCTTCTTGCATCATGCATGTTTTTGGAGCTAACACTGTGATGTAGGTTTCAAGATCAAATTCAAGCATTCAAAGTATTATCTCAAGCATCAAAATCCACATCCATTGAAGCCATTTAATGTAAGTTGCAGATCTTCTAAGATCTCCATTACCAAGGTTTATTCAAGGGTTTCTTGAGTGGTAACATAGCATTGTTTATTGTTCATTCCCCTTTTTATGCTTTATTTCAATTCAAGGTTTAATTACCCAAATGAGGTTTGACCAAGGTAAACCCCCATTCACCAAAAACAAACAATTTTTCTCTCTTGTGTTTGTGTTGCATATTTTAGGTTGAAGAAGAATTGAAGACCTCTTGAAGTGCAAGATTGGAAAAGTTGTCAAAGTTGTTGTCAAACAACAAAATCTAACTTATAGATCTGATTTCCAAATTTTTGACACTGAAACCTAGATAAATTAGAAGCTATAGATCAGTATCAAAGGCTCTCGAAGGTTGTTGAAAAAAATTGATAAAAGTTGTTGGGCGAATGAGTCCCAAAAAACCTCCTGAAAGTGACTTTTGGTGACTGGTAAACATCATTCTACCCTTCTCAGATCTGCAATAAGTTTTGTGTTTATGTCAATATTGATCTTTAAATTGTTGTTTCAAGTTTGAATTGGCATAGTTAGGTTTATTTTATATTTTTAGTTTTTCTCCGAATTTTTTTTTTGAACTTTACCCCCATCCTCAAAGCACAAGTAAATTTGAAGATTCTCACATTGAGTTGATTCACCTAAGGGTTGTTAGTCAATTCTTTGTTGGGATCTCATTTCGTAATGAAAATAGGATGATAGGTCCATCATAAACCCATTATTCATCAATCCATATTCGGTGAACTTACCTATTTTTCTTTATTTCATACATTATGTTGTAGATATTTGTATGAATGAAGCCAATATTTTAAGGAAGCCCATGAGATTCATGTTTATGTAATCCATTTTCAAATTGTGAATATAATATGTGTTGCAGATTTTTCTTCCATAAGTTGTGGTACATTGTAATTTGATGGTTTTCTCCTCACACATTCTCTATATATTGATGCTTGCTCATTTGGAGAAGGGGGGATTTTGGAGAAGTTGTGATTGCATACCCAAATGTTAACGAAATGAAGCTAGAATGTTGAAGAAATTATGTTGTAGATTTTTGTATGTATGAAGCCCATATTGTAAGGAAACATATAAGCTTTAGTTTAATGTAGTAATTTTATGATTTAAGCAAATAGAATGTTGTTGATTTTCTTTCTTTAAATCTAAAATTTAAAGGCACATTGCAACCATCTTGCAAGTCTCTTTGTGTGTGTTTGATTTCAGTTTTGAAGGGAGAGTATCCCTATTCATTAGTGGTATTAGAGCAGGGGTTCTTGAGTGTGCAGGTAGAAGCATCGATGTGAGGTAGTTTGTATCGGGACATGTGGGTGGAGAATGAAGTTGGAGGATTTGAGTGTGTAGACAGATCGTCAAATGTGAGGCAATCTATACCCGAGAGGATGGCATGGGTCATGAGGAGGCTTGTGAGAATTTTGTTTTGGGAACAATATTCGTAAAAAGTGGAAAATAGGAAGTACCATGAAGAATTTGAAAAGCTCCAAGTTAAAGTAGATGTATTAGAAAATATTGTTAAGGAGGACATGAGAATATGAGATGAGAGATATGGGAAGAAAAATGTTCTCATAAAAGAGGATAGTGAGGAGAAAAAAAAAAAAAAAAAAGTATTACAACCCTTTGGTAGAGGTCAAAAGGATAAAACAAGATGAGAGGAGAGTTGGAGTTAATTGTAATTATTTTTCTAATGATATTTTAAGTTCAAGAAAGAAAGAGGATGCAACAAATTGTCATGCATGTGGCACAAAAGATGAAGAAGATGACGAATACAAAGAAATTGATGAACTTGAATCTGAGGAATGCCTATTGGAAGACATGAAGGATGAAATTACAAAGGTTGCAACAAAAATAAAATAGTTGAGTTCAATGGAGAACATTGAAGAAGAGGATAATGAAGTTTAAATAGTAAAAAAGGAGGTAAAACTTGCATTTTGTGAATTAATTAGTTAGTGATTCTGATTTACTTATGAATTATGTGAATGGAATAGATGAATATGAGGAAGTTAAAAGTTTTGTTGCAGTAGTAGGGAAGAGAGGAATATTAGATTTTGACGAGGTTAGAACCAAATATGATTCGTGTTTGAATGATATGACGAGTTATAGCGAAGAAAGAATTGTAGTAGTGAAAGTTGCAGTAGAAGGTAATGAGGTAAAATCAGATTTTAATATATGTTTTGATGAGGATAAGAATGTAGAGATTGATAATTTTTTGGTAGAAATGAATCAATTTTAGAAGGTAAAAATTGAGAAACGGGAGGTGAAGGTAAAAGAGGAGTTTGATAAAGAGATTTGCATGAATGACAATTTGTTGCAGGATGGAAATAATGAATATTTTGATTGCTTTACTAACATTGAAATGGATGCAAAGGATGAATATGAAAATGATGAATATCTTGATTGTGTTACTCACATTGAATTTGCAACACTAGTTATAGGGAAAAAGTGATATAGTTGCATGTCTTGTAGAAGGCATGAAAGAAGAAAACAAAGTTGAAGATGCAACACATGATGAAAAGGTAAATTCAAATTTTTGTGAATTTGATAATAATTTTTCTCATGTTGAGATGGATGAGTTAGTGAATGCAGATGTGATGGTTCAATTAGAGTTTATTAGAGATGATTGGTATGAAGATAAGGATTTGTATGGTGTTGTAGAGTTAAGTGTAGGTGCAAATTGGTGGAGGTGGATGAACTATGGTGGGTTGAATCCCACAAGATTAGAGGAGGATGTGAATTACACTAGGAGGAGGTGGTAGATTTATGGTGGAATTGACTCCTCCTTTAGGAGGTTCAGTGAAGAGCAGAGTTGTCAGAAAAGGAAGCTTGTTCCAGCTAAATGTTGGAAGAGGAGAAAGAAGAATTAATTGCAGATACCAAATTCAATGATGGAGTTTGTTGAAGATTGATTGCAATCCTAAAGGGTGTTACTACCACTCAAATCCATTTTCTGAATCCATATTCATAAAAAATTTCCTACCTCGGGTGTTTAATACATGAGCATCTAGGGGTACTAGCAATCTTGCATTACCAAAAATATTGCTTTTTAAATTTTGTTTTTCAATAAGGGCTTAGGGGTTATGAGAATACATATTTTGATTTGTAACTTTGTAAATTTCCTTGTGGAAAATTTGTAAATGTAAATTTGGTGGAATTATGTTCCGATATATGTTTCTAAGGCATAAATGGGGAAATATTCCTTTTGGGTATCCCATTTCTTGGTGGGGACCACTTGGGGTGCATGTGCTTGCATGTTCAATTACATACCTTGCATGCATTTGCATGTTTGTTCCACAAGCATTGCATGTTACATAATTGTATTTCTAGTCGTCGGAGCCAACGAGAATCAATGAAGGTGTCATAGTTGGCCAAGATCACTGGTCAAGACCTAGATGCCCATAGGTGGGTCATATTTGCAATTAAGTATTTTATATTTAATATTTTATTCTCCTCAAAGTTGGGCATGGGATTTCAAGGTGGTAATGTTTGGTTGTTTTGGAAACCAACAGTGGTTTTCTCCTCACACATTCTCTATATATTGATGATTTCTCATTTGGAGAAGGGGGGATTTTGAAGAAGTTGTGGTTGCATACTCATATGTTGCTGAAATGAATCTAGAATGTTGAAGAAATTATGTTGCAAATTTTTGTATGTATGAAGCCCATATTGTTGGAATGTGATGTTGTTGATTGTTGTCATTAATGGTTTTCATTGATGTCAACATATATCTTGGTTGATTATTTAAGGTTCGGTTTTGATGCTTTGGTGATATAGATTGGCATGCTCCAGATATTGTGCTATGATGATCTATCTTTGGCCATGCTTTTCATGGTCCCATTCATTTTGCAACATAATGAGATACACTCTTATGGGTTCAAACTGATCTTGAAAGTGGTTAGCGTGTCCCAGAACATTGTTTGCATTGTAATGTGTATATCCTATTCCTTGGTTCCAAATATAATGAGTAATATGTAGCGTGTTGATTTGAGCGAGGAGGTTCTGTATGGTCCACGTTTCATTCCCTTCCACCGTGGGAATGTTTTTGTGGTGACCTAATTCAAATTATGTTTGGATGACTTGGGAAGATTATGAAGGCATGGAATGGTATAAGTAAAAGTTGATTCTATTTGCTGAAAGAAAGTGTGGTGAATGCGAAAATCCAGACATTGTGTGAAAGTATATAATCGGAGGCAACATACAATGAGATTCTATTTGGTATCATTGTTGGTGACAGTTATTTCAACGGTGTATTCCCTTTCATCATTCTTCTAGCAGTGAGCCATTTTCTGTAGGTAGTGAGCCTTTCTCTTTTGGCAGTGAGCCTTTTTATCTTTGGCTGTAATAGTCGAGTAGTGAGCCCACTGACAGTGAGCCTTACCTGCAGTGAGCCTTTGTAAAAATCACCTTAACTGATGTCACCTTAACTAGTGTTTTATAATTGAAAATTAACATTCTCTGTGGTTTTTCCCTTCTTGGATTTCCACGTAAATTCTAGTCTTCATTGTGCATGGTGTTGTTATGTGCTTTCATGTTCATATTTGTTAGATCATTATCTGATTGATTTAAGTTTGCTCCAGATTAATTAAGGTCAATAATTTTTATTTATAATAACTGATTCACCCCCCCTCTTAGTTATCCAAACCGTTCAACACATATTGTAAGGAAGCCCATGAGTTTCATGTTTATGTAATCCATTTTAATATTTTGAATACAATTTATGTTGCAAATTTCTCTTCCATAAGTTGTGCTACATTGTAATTTGATGGTTTTCTCCTCACACATTCTCTACATTTTGATGCTTTATCATTTGGAGAAGGGGGGGATTTTGGAGATTTGTGGTTGCATACCCAAATGTTGCCAGAATGAAGCCATAATGTTGAAGGCATTATGTTGCGGATTTTTGTATGTATGAAGCCCAAATTTTAAGGAAGCATATAAGCTTCAACTTGATGTAATCATTTTATGATTTAAGAAAATAGAATTTTGTTGATTTTCCTTCTTTAAATAAAAAATTTAAAGGCATATTGCAGCCATCTTGCAAGTCTCTTTGTTTGTGTTTGATTTCAGTTTTGAAGGGAGAGTATCCCTCTTCATCATATAGGGACTTGAAATCCACTTCTAAGTTCAAATGAGACATTCCTAGCTGCCACATATTGAGAGAATAGGTAGGTAAAAGTTTGACAATTTCTCATTATAGGGGCTCTTAAGAGACTTTACTAAGCCCTTGTAATCTAGAGGTATAAGGACACCTAGGGAACAAAAAGGTTCATCCCATAGAATTCACTTGCCCACCTCCCATAGAATTTACCTACCCACCTTGAAATTTGGCATAGTTAATTTGGCCCCATGATGTGTAGAATATAAAATAAGTCTCTTAGCACCTTTGTGTAGCTCTTAAATGATTCATTTTGAAAAAAAACATTCTTGTTCTTTCCATGGTCAAATGGTGTTGAGTTGAAAAAAGACATAGGTTATTATGTTGGGACCTCACACCCATGTGTAGGTCTAGATGAAACATTTGTAAGATCCATCATAGATTGACAATTTTTCTCTCTTAAGGATCTTAAGAGACCTTGCTAGCATCTTGTAGCCTAGAGGGATTACAAAAACTAGAGAATGAAATGAGGTCTCCAATAAAATTCAACTGCTAATTTTTTTCATAGTTGGTTTAGTTCCATGACACGTAGAGCAAAAAATATTGCTTTTGGCACCTTTACACTACTCTCAAATAACACATTTTGCAAGAATGCATTAGCTATTTTCATAGTCAAATGGTTCTAATTTAAGAAAAATAGAGAGTGTTAAATTGTGAAGGGACTCCACATCCACCTATAGGTATAGATAAAACATTTTTAGGCTCTATGATCTCTAAAAACTTCTTTGTCATAGATTGTTAGTTTTTTGCTTTCAAGGCTCTTCAGAGACCTCGTCGAAACCTTGTAGCCTAGAGGGATCGAGACACCTGAGGAATGAACAAAAGGTCTCACCTAGTATTCACTCACCCATCTTGACATGTTGTTACTATTTTTTTGGCCCCACAATACATAAAAATAAAAAAAATGGCTCTTGAGACCTTTATATTGCTCTCACAAATGATGCATTTTATAAGGTTGCATTTGGTCTTGCCACAATAAAATGGTGTTGAGATGAGAAAATTAAGAGAGGTTATTTTGGAGGGACCCAATATCCACTTGTAGGTATAGGTAAGACATTTTTAGGTCCCACAAACTTTGAGAACTACTTTGTCATATATTGATAAATTTTCTCTTAGGGATTTTAAGAGATCTTACTAGAACCTTGTATCTTAGGGGGATTGTGACACTTGGGGAATTAAATGAGGCATCCCCTAGCATACAAAAACCTTCCCTAATGTTTTGGTATGGTTGGTTTGACCCCACAACATGTAGAACCAAAAATATGGCTCTTGGCACCTTTACATTGCTCTCAAATGACTCATTTTACAAGAATGCGTTCATTCTTGCCATGGTTAAATGATGTCAATTCTATGAAAAATGAGATATTTTTTTTGGAGAGACTCTACATCCACCCATATATTTATAAAAATGTTCATAGGCCCTACAAACTACAAGAACTACTTTGTCATAAATTGATAGTTATTTGCTCTCAAGGTTCTTAAGAGATCTTATCAAAACCTTATAACCCTGAGGAATAGGGACACCAAGGGAATGAAATGGTTCCTCCTATATAATTCACTCATCCACCTTGATGTGTTGGAATAATTTATTTAACCCCAATATTTGTGGAATGAAAAATGTCTCCTGGAACCTTTACACTGCTCTTAAATGGGACATTTTACAAGAATGTTTTCGATCTTTCCATAGTCAAACAAATTATTGAGTTGATAAAACTTAAGAGAGATTATTATGGAGGGACCCCACATCCACTTGTGGGTCTAGAAGGACTATTTTTAGGCCCCATGAACTCTAAGAACTACTTTGTCATAGGTTGATAGCTTTTTTCTCTCAAGTTTCTTAAGAGACAATGTTAGAACCTTGTATCCTAGAGGGATCAAACACTTGGAGAATGAAACAAGGCCTTGCCTACCATTTAGACATCCATCCCAATATTTTTAAATAGTTTTTTTAGCCCCACAACACATAGAATGTAAAATAGTCCCATTGGCACATTTACATTGCTCTCAAATGATACATTTTGCAAGAATGTATTTGTTCTTTCCATAGTCAAATGACATCGATTTGATTAAAATTGAGAAATTTTCTTTTGGAGGGACCCCAAATCCACCTATAGGTCTAGAATAAAACATTCACAAGCCCCAAAAAATTTGAGAACTACCCCAATATATATTGTTAGTTTTTTCTTCTAGGGCTCTTAAAAGACCCTACTAGAACCATGTAGCCTAGAGGGATTAACACACCTTGAGAATGAAATGAGACCTTTCCTACCATTCACCCACCCATCTTGACTTGTTGACATAGTTGATTCAACCCCATGACACATAGAATGAAAAATATGCCTATAAGTTGTATGATAGTTTTGAAGGATTTTGTAACATTAATTATTGTCATCTTATTCAATCACCCTTTATTCTTATGAGATCAATTGATATGAAATAATTTCTCCATGTCTATAAAACACATATTAACATAAATTATTCACAAAAGAGCCATGTATTAACTATCTTGAAACCTTATGACAATCCTAAGTGTTGCAACATAACATGAAAAATTGATACATTGTTATCCTAACATTGTAATCATAGCTTTGTGATTAATCTTACACCTTTTAACGGCCCATTTACTACTCCTTACTTTCAGATGTAGAAGAGCTTATGATATAAATTTATGGGCATGATTCCTTTTACTTGATTTGAAAAGTAATGTAAGATAGTTAAGGGCAATCCTATTGGCTTCCTTTTGCATTTTGGATAATAATCATGTTTCCCACTTGATGATTTGTCTTGGAAATCTATAATTATCACCTACATCCATCCTCTTGATATGCATGGTGAAATATTCAAATAATCTTGGACAAAACATTGGAAATATTATTATGACTTCCATGAGTGTGACATTGGATTGTTATATGGATTTTGACAATGAGAAACCCTCCTTTTTGGTGTAGATCTCCTTTCAACCCTTTGTTAATCTCTCCAAACTCCATGAGGAAACTTCCGGAGATTTCATGACCTATGAGCTCTCAAATGGGATAATAATAGTCCAATATGACTATCACAACCATGGACTTCTTGAAACCCTTTTTTTGTGTGATGATTTGAAAATCACCTTTTAAAATACTAAATAAATCATTTATGTGAGATTTAGAAATGACATGGAGACCACTCAAAGAAGAAGATGGTTTTGTGGGCTATTGGGAATTGAAGAATGGGCATATATGGTGTATCCAACTTAGGGTATCTAGGTACACTTGAGATTGTTTGGGCCAAGATTTTGTATTGAATGATTGGTTTGTCGAACATTGTTTGTTGTGTTCTAAATCAAATTATTCCTCCTAGAGTGTGGCATAGCTAAGAGGACCTACTGTGATCTTCTCAAGGTAAGACTTGTCATTTCTAAAATTTTCTAAGTATTACTCGACATTTGATTTGAAATATAGATTTTGAAAGTCGAAGATAATACATACAATTTTTTATTTCATATTCTAAATATTTAATATACATATTTATTAAAACAAAAAAAATTCTTTTAAAAGTGCTTAATCACCCCTTAAAATATTATATTAGATTGAATATAAAAATTGCCAAGTATTATATATATAAGAGATCAATTTTTAGTCCCAAAATATCTAAATTTAATACCATCAACAAATTTCTTTTAATTTTATGTATTCACTTTTATATAATCAATATTTAATGTTGTTATTTTCTTTATATATAATCACTATTTTCAATTAATTGATCTAAATTAATTTAAACTTATGTATACATTTGTTCTCTTATGCATACATGTTAGTAACTTTTAATAAAACCAATAAAAAGAAATACAAATAAAAAGTACAAAACTCCATCAATTTTTTAGATTTTAAAATATTATATGACATAAACATAAGCTAGAAGACTACAGTACCAGGACGAGCTCTCCATCTCAATTGAATTCAAAGAAGGGCTTGAAAAGGCCATCACTGTAATGCATATCACACATGTAGGCTAATAGTGTCGCTGTTGAGGGGCCGGATGTATGGGCTTGTTGGGATGGTTCCGTGGAGGAAAGACAAGGCTGTCCAGAGACAATGTGGCGTCTAATGTAGGACATACCCCACAATGGAGGAGTCCACAAATTTCTGAAAGCTGCTCAACTGCAAGGTCCTGAGCTGTAAACGTGGTTAGGATTGGACTAATGGTCGTCTGTCAAAGGCCTATGGGCCCGAAGGGAATGACTAACCTGCAATAAGGAGCCGATTCACCCCAACAGACCACAACTAGGAAGAGAAGAGTAAAGATGTGGAAGCCATACAATAAATTTAAAAGGAAGGGAGTTGGCATGAGGATCAGATCGCACTCACAGATTCATTATTGGAAAGATAATTATTACTAATGACAGATTATTGAATGTGATCTGGTCTTTTTGTCACTTCTCTTTTTTTCAAAATTATTGTCTACAAGCCATATCTTTATTCTCCTCTTTCTGATGATACATCATTCAGTGTGATTTGAAATGTTGACGCAAAAGTACATACAATTGAATCCATTAGAAATCTTAATGAAATAATTTTTTATTTGTATAATTTTTTTTTATATGTGTTAAGCAGATTATTCATGCTTATGAGACTCATGAAATGTGAAACAATGATATTGACTTGAAAATTATGTAGTTGAATCTTGATAAAATCACATGATTTGACACACTATGAAAAACAATACCTTCCTTATAATACATAGATTGTTTAAAAAACATGAATGATGAAATCACATTTAAAGCCATATATTAGGCTAAGCCTAGGGAAATAATCATTTTAGAGATAATTACAAGTAGTTCAAAAGATTATCCACCTAAAACATTATATCTTTAAAATAATAATGTAATAAAGCTTTAAAGGCCAATTATAGGTAGTGGACCATGACCATCCAACTTAGAGTCCCATCGATTTGGGAAATTCTTATTTTCTTGAATGCATTTCCAACCTAATTTGGCACTATTGATTTAATTTTACTCCTACTTCGTAGGCTATTGACCATCGTAATCCACTTGATGAGGCAAAATAGATAAATTAAGTCATGGAAACCTATCTTGTCTATCCAATAGAATCCATTCATGTAAATAATACATGGGAGAAAGATGATGACCTAAGAGAGGAAAATGTTACCATCTTTCATGAATGTGGGAGTACTAAAACAATCTATTATTGTGGCCCTGTCTTCAACCATTACATTGGGAATGTTCATGAGGTTGTTCATGACATGGTGAGAAATGTGGAATAATTATATGAAGTGGCTTTGGAAGTGGTCCTTCTCTAGCCTCTATTCAAACATTATGGAAAATCATTTAGTTTGGCCATGCCAAAAAATTAAATCTAAAGTCCACATAGAATAACCTTCAAGAAAATTAAAATTAAAATTTCAAGAGCCCACAAAAAATAAAGAGGTAGCCCTCCAAAGAAAAATGACTTGTTGAAAATCTAATAGATCCATTAGAATGGTTCCACATGCATGTATTTGATTAAAAATCAATCAAGTTTGTATGAATTTGGTACCATGTCAAGGTTTTTGACCTTTAAGATGCACTAGGATAAATATAGTCATAATCCAAATCAATAAAGGTCTATAATAGGATAATGTGAAACTAATTTTATTAATTGAATAAATAATAAGTTGAAAATAAACATCTTATTAGTCACACTTAAATACAAAATTACATAGGATATTAGTGTTAAGATAGACTCCAAATTAAGCTTGGGAGAAATGAATTTACATACTTAATTACTGTCAAATGTTAAAAATGCATTTTAAATTGGTAGGCCTACATGTGGTGTATCATAAATGTAGTTAATTTATATTTTGTAAAAATAAATAAAGATTATTCTTAAATAGATAATTTACACCTTGTAAAAAAATTAAAAGTATTTAAATAGCATTAAGAATGGGGAGCTAGTTGTTATCTTTACTTAAATGAAGCTTAAGAAGTCAACTAATAAATTAGAATGGATGAAACATTGTGAAAATCTATAAACAAGGTTCTTTTAAAATGAAGAATGAAATACAATGGTGCATGATTGTTGCATGCATTTTCCTTGTGCTATTTTAATTTAGTTAGTTGGTGGGATAAGGTATTGATACTATGATTATTGACAAAAAAACCAACATCTAGATTTGTTGATTGTGTCTAACCTAGGGTACATTTTGGACCTAGAAACCATAGGCCTTAGAACTATTTTTATCTCTTAGGATAATATGATGTTATTGTTGACATGATAATTTTATAGGGTGTGAAATTAAATAGTTTCCATTATGATTATAGATGGGGACATAAAAATTTATAGGGAGAGACAAACACTAAAGAATAAAGCCATTTTTTGATTGTAAATTTATGCTAATCCCTTTCATTGCATACTAAGAATATTGAATATCAATAGGTTTTGAAACTTCCTTTTTATTTTTAAGCATGTCATAATATTTTCTCTCCATATGTAACTTTATTTATTTCATTCCATAAGGATATCCCCAACAATAACTATTATGGTTTAAATTATTTTGAAGGTTTCATATATGGTTGTCATTGTGAGGGTATCCTCAATACCTCAATATTATAGCCAAAATTTCATCCAATTTTTTTTTGAACAAATCTTCTTCATAAGATTAAATTCAAATTTAGCTACCTTAGTTATTTTAAATAAGAAAAAGAAATATACCTAAAATTTCTCTATAAAGTGCTCTATAGGTGTCATAGTTTTCTATTATTCTATTGTTGCTTTAGGTTTTTAGATTCTTCATATCATCTTATTTAATTCTACTTGATCAAACTAATAACATTATATTTTTTATGGTGGATTCCACAACTAGGGAGTTTGGGCATACTACGGTCGCTTGGTTGTTAGTTGATCTGGACATCTCCAAACCTCTTCCTGGGGATGTTGTTTTGCTGGTGGAGGACAAACCGTGGAAGCAGCTCTTGGACTATGAGGGTCTCCCCTTTCAGTGTAGGAGATGCTTTTCGGTGGGTCATTTGGCCTCTGCCTGTCCTCTTGCCCGTCGAAAGGGTGCTACGACTTGGTGGAAGGATGCTCTCCTGGATCACCTCATAGTGGGTTCTTCTTCAGATGTTTCTTTTGAGGAGGTCGACCCTCTTGTTGCTGCTCCTCTCTTGGATCTCTCTTCTGTGGAACCACCTTTGGACCGTTCTACTGACACTATTGTGCCTGTCCATTCTTCAACCCCTGCTATCGCTGCTCTGTTAGACCCTGTCTGCCCTTTGTTGGGAGCCTCTATTGTTCTGTTTGGTGATTTGATCTCTACTGCCTCGCTGCCGACTCCCTCCCTGCTTGGTGGCTTTTCTCCTGTGGTGGCTAGGGTGGAGCCGCTCCTCTCGCCTTACTCTTTGATTCTTGATTCCAAGCCTCCCTGATCGGTGGTTCTTCGGAAGAAGAAATCTTTGTCTACCCCTCAGAGTCGGGCTTGTGGAGCCAGCTTTGGCCCCTCTATGTCTGGGGTTGCTTAATTTCTTTGTGTTTCCACAGCTGCCAGTCAATTGTTTCTAGTTGTACCTATAGTTCAAATTCTGTTTTGAACTATGTTTTTTCTTTGGGCCCTTGGGCCCTTTGTGAAGGGTACGACACCATAAAAATGCCGCTTAACATTTCAAAAACATTTTATTTTTTATATGAATTATTATATAGGATTGATATCCTTGAGATATTATAACATCATTGATTACTTGTTGGGCCTTTGACAATGTGATTTATGTCAAATTTCTCCGTGTGACAAGTTTAGGTATTCTAAATTCACCCTATTATATTACACGAATTTGTTTTTAGAGTGATTATGTGACGTGATATATGAAATCTATCTAGAGGTAATTATGTACTCATCTCCATTCAAATCATGATATAATATTATCAATAAACTAAGTAAAATATTTTTTGTAATTTAATCTTATATCCCTATGATAAAAGCCCTTTTGAATGTTATACTCAAGTCTTAATTTTAGAAAAAAAAATTGAGTTTAAAATTATGTTCTTAATTTTTTTTATCAAATCCAAAAGAGTTGATATTTTGTTATCAAAATTAAAAGGAATTGCAACTAATCTATAAAATTTCCTTTTGATGGAACATAATTTATAATCTTACAAGTATAGAAAAACATGTACTTGGTGGAAGAAGAGAGGATACTCTTGTAGTTAGAATACATGATTAACATCTTGGTTAATGTGGTTTTAGTATATAGATTATATGGTTGTCAATAGTGGGTGACCACATAGTATGGGATATGCATGTCATTCACTAAGTAAGTGATATGCAATCACAACACAATACTTTTATAAACTTTATGTTGAAGTTACATAAAAAAATAGAATTTATATTATATATAAGGGGGAACATGAGTGAGAAAATTGATTCAGTTAAAAGGTATGGGATTAAGCATATAAACTTACATTAAGTCCTCAATTTCACTATATTTTTTTATGTAAGTTTAATATTGAACTATATCTAGTTTTGATCATGTTTTTTTTTTGGGACCTACTTGTGAATTTAAAATTGAACCAAAAATAATTATTGAAGAAATATCTACAATTTTACAAAATATATCGTAGATGAAGTAAAAGTGAAATAGAGTCATTATGATGTATTTGATTATAGGTAAAAATGGATTTATGAAAAGGACCATTTAACCTTTTCAAAATAAAATATCCCAAGGTGGAAAAAATGGGTTCCATGAGATATAGAATGACCAAAAGGAATAGAATCAACACATAGCTAAGCTATCAAATATAAGAAATCTAACAATCCAGTCTAAATATTAATGCTAAACTGAGCTCTAGACAATTGCAGACCCTTATCTTGAGTGTGTGACTAAGATACAAAATTGGGAAGACTTTTCTTCCACCTTTGGACAATAATCCATAAAGCATAGGTCTCCAAGTCCTCAGATTGAGAAGGGGGGGAACTACCATAGATGACTTGATATGGGGCATTGTGTGATGAGAATAATGCTTGACTGGAGAAATTGAAATTGTAATAGTTTGGTGCCACTCCAAGTTAGAGGAAAATTTAGGAGCAATGGTGAGAGTCATTATGATGTTGATAATGCAATAAAATATTATATTCATAGTCAATATCTTCATTTATTGACTTTTTTTTAATGAGTTGTGATGTACATGTGTCTTGTGTTACTAAGAGTAGTAGTTAATTATGGGCGGAGCCATTTTATGTGACCTTTTTCCAAATGAAAATAAATATTATTATCATATTTTGGTAGAAAAAAGAGACTAAAATAAATTATTTCCTTTAAATTAAAAGGGAGATAGGTTAAAAGTGAGGAAAAAAAGATTTATAATTACTCTTTGGTTAAAGAAGGGTAGAAGAAAAATGGTTAATAACCTTTTTTTTTTTTTGGAAAGTAAAGGTAAACAAAAGAGAGAATATTTCTTAGAGAGAAAAATAATACAAAATAATTAAATTTAATTCTTTATGAAAAGGTACATGATGGTTTGAAAATCATGTAATGATGGATCACAGAGTGTGATCCAAAACATTGATGCAAATAAACTTTACATAGTACAATCCAAAAAAAAAACACTCTCATTGAAAATCACCTTTTAAAATATTATATAAATCATTCATGTCAGATTTAGAAATGACATGGAGAGCAATCAAAGAAGAAGATGGTTTGGTTGACTATGAGAATTGAAGAAGGGGCATATATGGTGTATCCACCTTAGGCTATCTTGGTAAACTTATGATTTTTTTGGCCAAGGTTTCGTATTGAACAATTGATTTGTTGAACATTGTCTGTTATGTTCTAAATCAAATTACTCCTCTTAGAATGTCCCATATCTAAGAGGACCTAAAGTACTACTATCTTCATGAGTAAGACTTGTCAATTCTAAAGGTGTTTTAAGTATTACTTTACATCTAATTTAAAATATAGATTTTGAAAGTTAATAATAATAAAAATAATTTTTTTATTAATATCATATTTCATATTTTATATATTGATAATTATTAAAATGTTATTTCTTTTAAAAATGCATACTAATCCTTTTAAAAAATTATATTGGATTTGATATGAAAATTCTCAAATTTTTAGTCCCAAAACACTCAACAAATTCACTCATCATCTTTAAAGACAAGGCTGTCGAGAGAAAGGTGCAATTAGAGACAGTATGGCGTGGCGTCTAATGTAGGACATTCGCCACAGTGGAGGAGTCCAGCAACTTCTGAAAGCTGCTCAACTGCAAGGTCCTGAGCTTTTAACGTGGTTTAGCTTGGACTGCCGGCCAGGTTGAGGCAAAAGCAAATGGTCGTCTGTCAAAGGCCTATGGACCCCAGGGAAGGTCTAACCTGGAATAAGGGGCTGATCCACCCCAACAGACCACAAAAAATCTAACCAAGATATGATATTCTCAATGATATTAACTTTAATTATTTTTTCTTGAGACACATTATTAATTTCTTAAAATCAAAACCTATTCTTTAATGCTGACCAGACAATGATGGTTTAAGAAACTTCAGTTCAAAATATTACATTTTGAAAGTAAAGTAGTTTTTTTTTAATAGAGTTAATTTTTTGGAAAAATATAATTTAAAAAAAATTAAAATATATGATTAAGAGTGTTTTTTAAATGAACTGTGTATATTTTGTATTTGATATTTCTGATCATATTTAATGATTTAATATTAAAAAGAGGAGAATAAAGATATGTATTGTAGATAATAATTTTAAAAAGAAGAGAGGTGACAAGAGGATTATATTGCACTCAATGATCCATTACTAGGAAGAGGAGAGTAAAGGTGTGGAATCCATACAATAAATTTAAAAGGAAGGGAGGTGACAAGAGGATCAAATCTCAGTCAATGATCCATCATCAAGAAGATAATTATTACTAATGATGGATCACTAGATGTGATTTGATCCTCTTGTCACCTCCCTTCCTTTTAAGGTTATTGTTTGCAATCCATATCTTTATTCCCCTCTTTTTGATGAAGGATTACTAAGGGTAATTTGCAAGAATACATACAGTTGAGTCTTTAAGCACTCTTAATTATTAGTAATGGTCTATGGAAAACTCATGCCTATACTCAAAACTTATTTTTTAGTGTTGATTAGACCACACAAATATGATGTTTTAGTGAAATGGTTATTTGTTTTTATACAAAAACAAATTATGAGTGTTAAGTGGATTATTCATGCTTATGAGAGATGGATTGCTCATGAAATGTCAAACAATGATATTGACTCAAAATCTATGTAGTTGAACCTTGATAAAATCGCATAATTTGACACACTATGAAAAACAACACCTACTTTATAATAGATAGATTGTTAAAAAAATACGGGTCATGAGATCACATTTAAATCCATATATTAGGTTAATATTAGGGAAACAAGAATTTTAGAGAAAATTAGAAACAATTCAAAAGATTATCAACCTAAAATATTATATCTTCAAAATAGTTATGTAATAAGGCTTTAAAGGCCAATAATAGGTGGTGGATCATGACCATCTAACTTAGAGTCTCATCTATTATATGATGAATTCATATTTTCTTGAATGCATTTCTAACCTAATTTGGCATTATTGATTTAATTGTACTCCTACTGCATAGGCTAGTGATTTGTGACATTTTGTCTATAGATTCTAAATATATTTTTTTCAAATTTTTTGGAATCAGATTGTACTTTTTTTTCCATCTCCTTCAAAAACTAGTTTTTTTCAGTAAACAACATTATTAAGGAGTGATGTTCATCGTATACAACATAAATTTTTTTCCATGAAGGATAAAATTCTATTTTTTTCAAATTTAGATTTGTAACTACAATATCTAGTGCTTCCAATTGGTTTCATAGTGTTTTATTGAATATTTTTTCTTTAATCAAGTTTCAAAGTCAAACTAATTACAATTCAGACATAGGCGAACTGTATACAATGTAACTTTTTTTGTATGTATCAAAATTCAATTATTATTTTTTTGTTGGATCAAGGACTTCAATATTTTGTGCACTCATATTTTTCAATTTTTTTTTGATAATCTGCTATTTTTCCACATGTGCAGAACAAAGAGCTTGATTTTTGGTGAAAAACCTATGTTTAATAAAACTTAAAAAACAAATACATAATAAAACCAAAACATATTAAAATTATATTTTTTGGATAGCTCATTCCGAGGAATACCATCACCCAGTTAGGTCTGTGAAGTCTCCACCATTTTCATCCTCAATCCGAGCTTCAAAGGGCAAAATTTTGGAGTTTTTTTGTGCTAGAAAGTGAAAAGGTAGGTAAAGGGGGGTTCAAGCAAACCATGGGGGGTTTGCTCGAACCAGGGTTCGAGTGAACCCTCTTTCAAAAAAAGGTTTTTTTTGTGGGAATGGTGGGACCTTGCATTTAATTGGTTCGCTCGAACCAAGGTTCTAGCGAACCCTCTTTTGGTTCGATCGAACCTGAAAGTTCATTCGAACCCCAAAAACCAAAATTTTTGGCATGGGGTCATTTTTTGCAACTTTTCCTTCCCCACTCAAATTGTAAACCACTTTTTTGGGTTTACCCATTTATTTTATATTAATATTTCAGATCACACTTAATGATCCATCATTAGGAAAAAGAGAGTAAAGATGTAGATTGTAGATAATACCTTTAAAAGAAAGGGAGGTGACAAGAGGATCATATCAGTGATCAATCATCAAGAAGAGGAGAGTAAATATGTGGCTCATTGACTTACAATCCACATATTTACTCTCCTCTTCTTGATGATGGATCACTAATATGATTCTCTTGTCACTTTCCTTCCTTTTAAAGGTAATTTGTGTAGTACATATCTTTACTCTCATTTTCCTAATGATGAATCATTACGTGTGATATGAAATATTGATGCAAAATGCACACTATTGAATCAATATGCACTATTTATTATAATTTCAAAATATATACATTTTATAAAAAAATGATTTCCAAATATTTACTCTCATCTTCCTAATGATGGATCACGGAGTGCAAGATTCTAATACTTTTTGAAAATAAATATGCATCCACCCAAGATAATTTCCACATAACCCAAATAGAGAAATCTATGCAAAGTAATAGACAACATACCATCAAAGATGACATGATAGAAAATTTAAAAGGAAGGGAGGTGACAAGAGGATCAAATCTCAGTCAATGATCCATCATCAAGAAGATAATTATTACTAATGATGGATCACTAGATGCGATTTGATCCTCTTGTCACCTCCCTTCCTTTTAAGGTTATTGTTTGCAATCCATATCTTTATTCTCCTCTTTTTGATGAAGGATTACTAAGGGTAATTTAAAATGTTGATACAAGAATACATACAGTTGAGTCTTTAAGTACTCTTAATTATTACTAATGGTCTATGGAAAACTCATGCCTATACTCAAAACTTATTTTTTAGTGTTGATTAGACCACACAAATATGATTTTTTAGCGAAATGGTTATTTGTTTTTATACAAAAACAAATTATGAGTGTTAAGTGGATTATTCATGCTTATGAGAGATGGATTGCTCATGAAATGTCAAACAATGATATTGACTCAAAATCTATGTAGTTGAACCTTGATAAAATCACATAATTTGACACACTATGAAAAACAACACCTACTTTATAATACATAGATTGTTAAAAAAATACGGGTCATGAGATCACATTTAAATCCATATGTTAGGTTAATCTTAGGGAAACAAGAATTTTAGAGAAAATTAGAAACAATTCAAAAGATTATCAACCTAAAATATTATATCTTCAAAATAGTTATGTAATAAGGCTTTAAAGGCCAATAATAGGTGGTGGATCATGACCATCTAACTTAGAGTCTCATCTATTATATGATGAATTCATATTTTCTTGAATGCATTTCCAACCTAATTTGGCATTATTGATTTAATTGTACTCCTACTGCATAGGCTATTGACCATCATAATCCACTTGATGAGGTAAAATAGCTAAAGTAAGTCATGGAAAGTTTTCTTGCCTATCCAATAGAGCCCATTCATGTCAATAAGATGTGGGATAAAGATGATGGCCTAAGGGAGGACAATGGTACCATCTTGAATCAATGTAGGAGTATTAACACGAGCTATTATTGTGGCCTAAAATTATTACCTTTAATTTCAATTTATTTTCTTAAGTAAAGTTACTAATTTACTAAAATCAAAACCTTTTTTTTAGTGTTAACTAGACAATGATGTTTCAAGGAACTAATAGTTCAAAATAATAAATTTTAAAAGTAATTAGATATTTTTTATGATAAAGATAATTTTTAGGAATATATAGTTTTTTAAAAAATCAAATAAATAGCCAAGAGTGTTTTTTATTCAATTGTATTTGCATGATCCCACAATACTGGTTTACAATTTTTGGTCAAACTGGACACTAAAATAATTTTTTCTAACTAAATCTTCACTTTCGGGCACCTATAACGGCTAAATCGTGAGGAATTTGAAGATGAGGAAAACTAGTGATTTGTGACATTTTGTCTATAGATTCTAAATATATTTTTTTCAAAATTTTTGGAATCAGATTGCACTTCTTTTTCCATCTCCTTCGAAAACTAGTTTTTTTCAATAAACAACATTTTTAAGGAGTGATGCTCATCGTATACAACATAATTTTTTTTTCCATGAAGGATAAAATTCTATTGTTTTCAAATTTAGATTTGTAACTACGATATCTAGTGCTTCCAATTGGTTTCATAGTGTTTTATTGAATATATTTTCCTTAATCAAGTTTCAAAGTCAAACTAATTACAATTCAGACATAGGCGAACTGTATACAACATAACTTTTTTTGTATGTATCAAAATTCAATTATTATTTTTTTGTTGGATCAAGGACTTCAATATTTTGTGCAATCCTATTTTTCAATTTTTTTTTGATAATCTGCTATTTTTCCACATGTGCAAAACAAAGAGCTTGATTTTTGGTGAAAAACCTATGTTTAATAAAACTTTAAAAACAAATACATAATAAAACCAAAACATATTAAAATTATATTTGTTGGATAGCTCATTCCGAGGATTACCATCACCCAGTTGGGTCTGTGAAGTCTCCACCATTTTCATCCTCAATCTGAGCTTCAAAGGGAAAAATTTTGGAGTTTTTTTGTGCTAGAAAGTGAAAAGTTAGGAAAAGGGGGGTTCGAGCAAACCATGGGGGGTTCGCTCGAACCAAGGTTCGAGTGAACCCCCTTTCAAAAAAAGGTTTTCTTTGTTTTTTTACAGGAATGGTGGGACCTTGCATTTAATTGGTTCGCTCGAACCAGGGTTCTAGCAAACCCTCTTTTGGTTCGCTCGAACTTGAAAGTTCATTCGAACCCCAAAAACCAAATTTTTTGGCATGGGGTCATTTTTTGCAACTTTTCCTTCCTCACTCAAATTGTAAACCGCTTTTGTGGGTTTACCCATTTATTTTATATTGATATTTCAGATCACACTTAATGATCCATCATTAGGAAAAAGAGAGTAAAAATGTAGATTGTAGATAATACCTTTAAAAGAAAGGGAGGTGACAAGAGGATCATATCAGTGATCCATAATCAAGAAGAGGAGAGTAAATATGTGGCTTATTGACTTACAATCCACATATTTACTCTCCTCTTCTTGATGATGGATCACTAATATGATTCTCTTGTCACTTTCCTTCCTTTTAAAGGTACTTTTTGTAGTACATATCTTTACTCTCATTTTCCTAATGATGAATCATTACGTGTGATATGAAATATTTATGCAAAATGCACACTATTGAATTAATATGCACTATTTATTATAATTTCAAAATATATATATTTTATAAAAAAATGATTTCCAAATATTTACTCTCATCTTCCTAATGATGGATCATTGAGCGCAAGATTCTAATACTTTTTGAAAATAAATATGCATCCACCCAAGATAATTTCCACATAACCCAAATAGAGAAATCTATGCAAAGTAATAGACAACATACCATCAAAGATGACACAAGATATACCATGGTAAACCCCTCAGGGAGCAAAAACCAAGCCTCCAAAAACATCCACCACTCATGCATTATTCATCAATAAACATTACAATACATATTTAGAGTTCTTCATGAACACCTTTGAAATATCAAGGCCTCTACAAGCACTCCATGTGAACAAACATGTAACCACACATCCCATGCCATGCTTTAAACCTCATAGCTAACAAGAGATGTTCTCAACCCCTTAGCCAAAACAACCAAGACAAGTAGCCAACCTTGGATAGCTACCCATGTGTTTGATTTTATAGAAACAAGATCACACAAATCACCAAGTGGTATTACATAAAACCATGTGACTAATACCATGAGAGCTTACAAAACTATTAACCCCCACATTTAATTCTTGGTACTAAGCTTTCCCAATATTAAATATTTTTCTCATATGCAACCCTACATTAAATATTTAATCTAATGTTACATACAACACATAAAGTGACCCTAAGAAAGCTAATCCATGTGATGCGTGTATCCATAGATCCCCTACATGTACCATATAATAATAAAATATTACATTATAACATTATGCAAGACCTATAAACTACAATTTTTTTTGAGCATTCTCCCACTTGTTGTATACATTGCATAAGGGGTAAACAAGTAAACTCAAACATGAAAAAGGGAACAATCCCTCTAGCCACATATACCATTAAGGAATCAAAGTGATCTATATGCTCCATCAAGGTACCTAGAACAAGAATCAAGATAACCACCATCTCAGGAATGAATACTCTCATCGTCCATCATGCCAATGCACAAAGATAAGAAGCCATCCAATGAGATGACACAATATCTATCATACTAGAAGCATAAGTCTTTCCTCCATTTGATATACCAATACATAAACACTCAATCCAAAGGTAACAAGTATGTATTAATAGCTATCAAGATATAATCACCATAGCTGAAATAACACCCACAACAAATACTAACACATCCAACTATCCATACCTCAAAGGTATACAAATCATAACAAGTGAACCACGTGCCATTAATCTATACAACCCATAACATGCAATAACAAGCTCTAAGTGCTAAACCTATCAATATGATGAACACACACAACTAGGAACTCCCACTCTATAGATAATGTCAAATATGAAAATGCTCAAGAAATCAAAAGATCTACCAATAACAACACATAGAAGGTTGTAACCAATATCGTGTAGTACTAGAGAACATCCACAAAGATATGATGCAAATTCTATAAACCAATATGCTACAATACATCTCTCACCACAAGTCTCCATAGCTCTCCCAAGTTCTTCATGCCCAACAAAGGAAATAGATAAAGGAACATCCATGTCATCATCAAAGAATAATGGAAAACACATGACCACAAACATAGTGATCACCATAGCTCCACACAAGATCTCAAACCAATGGGATGTGAATACAAACATCCAGGAAGAAGAACAAGACCAAAGAGAGAACATGCAAAATAAAACCTATAGCATGTCATTCTACACACACCTCTAAATACTAAGCTATGATAAGTATGATCTTCTCCATAAAACCCCAAAGAGAATAAAATTATCCACATCTAACCATAACCAATATGTATGTATCTCAAACTAAATTCATTCAAAAAATAAGGAATTAAGACCAATAACATCTCCTAAACTCAACATCAGTGAATAATCTCATAATGCATAAGGAGATAAACATGCCAACATCCCTCAAATGAACCCTCCAAAACTAACAAACTATAGCGTAAGATCCATATGCATGAGAATATAAATCATAAAACATAATATACCTAGAAATAACAATTGTCAATACCTCTCAAATGATAAACCACCAAGTAGACCAAGAGTGCGGAATGAGAATGCTCCTCCAAGATGTCCAAGTCATCATGAATCATCTAAGAATAATCTCCTAATATGTCCATATTGAGCTCATGTACAACCAAGGTGAAGGATCCTTGGACTTCTAGTTGAAACCTTATCAATGAGTAACAATCTCAACAAGTGTCTCTAACCATAAGACATCTCCTAGCCTCACCTATGTCTTGAAGTATCCATGAGCACTTGCAATCGATCAATCCATGCCAAACTCTAAATGTAACATAGTACCATCATGAAGCTCTCAAGAAAATAATTAACGTACTCAATACCAAGAGAACTAACCAAGATCAAAGTCAAAATCCCAAATAGTTGAATCAGGAACTCAATCATGACATCATGATCTCATATCTTCTCAAAATATCATATGATTCAATGAACATATTATGCACCTATATTATGCCAACACTCTAATCCAAAAGCAAGAGTACATCATGGAGTAATACATAACCATCCTATCAAATAGGGATCACATGTCAAATGAAAAATCATGACACCTTAACCAAAGACTAAAGAGTCCTCCATGGCTAAACAAAATGTCAAAATATCCAAACCACATGAAGATAACCATCTCCAGTCAAGAAGATCATCCACCATCAAATGGTGAATCCATATTATTACCAAAATCTCCCACTGAACGTTGATACCAAGCTCTCCATGGAAATATGAGATCCACCCTCTAAATGAAGGTACTCCATGGCCCCAATACAATCAAATAAATCAAAATTGAGCTCCCAGAGGGAAGAGTCAAACCATGATCTCAAAATCCAAGAATATGTAACACCACCAAACCATCATTGCCACTAGCTCCCACTAAAACTTGTAATCAAGCTATCTATGACATTGTGATAAAAACCTCCTCAATGAAGATCAACCAAAGGCCCTCACATAATAAAATAAATCAACCACAACATGAGTTCTGAAAAGGAAAAGTAAAACCATGATCCTCAAGCAAGAAGATACATCGCCACAAACCAAATAAGAAATAATATAACACCACCAAAAATGCACCTGCATAAAAAATCATGTCATGCTGAATTCCCTAAAGCACAAGGAACATCCATTACACCCTAGTCACCACCAAATGTACCAACAATAAAATCCAAGCACGTCACACATGTTTGTATTAGATAGTCAACTACATAGATCCTGCATCATGATTGCACCTGGTAATACCATCTCTCATCCTCAACATGAAAGTCAAACCAACAAAACAAGTGACTAAACCAAGACACAAATATAAATCTACAACAACACTGAATCATTTATGGGCATAGACAACCCACATCCAAGTCTACAGATTGCCTACAACACTACACAGCTCATAGATCCAAAAACACAACATACAAGTCCAATAACAGACTGATAACCATGCCAAATGAGAGTAATAAGAGATGTATATGTGAGTATACAATGAATCCGACATCAAATCACCGAGATACGAATAGCCATAAGCTTACAAAATCACCAGAGTCAAAAGAATACATAAAAAATTCACATGGAAATAACAACAAAAAAATAATTTCAAAATATCTCCAAACCTAATCCACTATGTAGTGCTCTAAACAAGCTTTTTGTCGACTATAAGAAGTCTAGAATCCATCTTTGTATGAATAGGTTATAACCTCTCCTAGCCCAAAAAGAACATCCAACTTCCAACAAGCATTTCACTATCAAAGTATCAAATTTTGGAAAAACCAATGATATGATAGTGTAGATCTCGAAATTTCCTTTCTAATGAGTATAAGAAGCTGAAAAATGGAAATGAAAATCCATAAAAAAACCATTTTTTCCAACAAAGATTCATAAACCCAGATCTACAAAAAATAACCAAAAATATGCAACCCCAAAATCTTAAATTTGTAAAAACCAACTTGCACAAAACCCTCATATCTTGCAATATCTTCATTCTTTCCATGCAAGCCCTGAATTCAACTATGCACCAAATCTACTCTAATAAGTGTTATACAAACCATATCTATGGATATGATACTAAATGAAATGAAAAAATGCATCCACTCAAGATAATTTCTAAATAACCCAATAGAGAAATCTATACAAACAAGTATTCATAATCCATATGTAAAAGAATAGACAACATACCATCAAAGTTGACACAAGATATACCTTGGAAAAACCATCAAGAGGGAAAAGCCTAGCATCCAACAACATCCATCACTCTTGTAATATTCATCAATAAACATTAAAATACATCTTCAGAGTTCTCCATGAACACCTTTGAAACATCAAGCCCTCTACAAGCACTCCATGTGAACAATCATGTAACCATACATCCCATGTCATGCCTCAAACCTCACAAATGCTAACAAGAGATGTTCTCAACCCCTTATCCAAAATAGTCAAGCCAACTAGCCAACCTTGGGAAACTACCCATGTGTTTACTTTATAAGAAACAAGATCACACAAAACCACCAAGTGGTATTACATGAAACCATGTGACTAATACCATGAGCTTACAAAACTATTAACCCTCACATTTAATTCTTGGTACTAAGTTTTCCCAATATTAAATATTTTTTCCATGTGCAACCCGACATTAAATATTTAATCTAATGTGACATACAACACATAAAGTGGCCCCAAGAAACCTAACCCATGTGATGCATGTATCCCTAGATCCCCTAGGTGCACCACATAATAATAAAATATTACATTATAACATTATGCAAGGTGTACAACACACCCTTTTCCTAACACTTTTATCACTACCCTTGCATATCTTTATTCCCCTCTTTCTGATGATGGATCACTAAGTGTGATTTGAAATGTTACAAAAATACATATAGTTTAACCTATCAGCACTCTTAATTATTACTAATGGAAAATAGAAAACTCATGCCTAGAGTCAAAAATTATTTTTAATATTGACTAGACCATAAAAAGTTGCCTTTTTAGTAGAATAGTAAATTATTTATATATAGAAACATATAAGTATTAAGTGGATTATTCATGATTTGAGAGATAGGTCCTTATGAATCACTACTCATGAAATGTGATACAACTATATTGAATTAAAAAAAATAAAATTGAATCTTGATAAAATAAAATAACTTGGGTAAGTGCAAGAAGTTGAGTTCATGAAACGTGGAAGTTTTTGCGTTAGCCAAAAAAATGAATTCGGCATTGCAAAAATGGGATCCCATTTTTAAAAAATGAGATCTCGTTTAGGTTTGGCATCCCGAGCCTAAATTATAAACGAGATTCTGTTATTCAAAAAATGGGATACTGTTTGTTAATGGGTCCCGAATCGATGGATGCGAAATGAGATCCTATTTTAAGGTGGTATTTATTTTTAAAAAACAAACAAAACTCAGTTCATTTAGACAACACAAGATCCCAAATTGGCAAGGACGACAACGACATTATAAGCGACCTCCAGGTGCGCCTCCACCCCCAATTTTTTTTTTTGAAATTTTTAATACAATAATATAATTTAGCATGTTTTTTTCCAAATTATTTAGTGTTTTATGCATTTTATTTACCTGTAACAGTAGAAATGATGATTTGTAGAAGTAGAAGAAAAAATGCAATGAAACCCTGAAGATATTGAATAGAAAGGAAAAAAACAACCTTAAATTGTATCTTAAGAACAAAATTTAGCTTTTAAAACCTAAATTGTTCAATCAAACCAAAAAAAATTGCATTTGAAAACCCCGATTGAAAGGAAACCAAAAATTGCATTTCAAAACCCTAAATTTAAATGAAATAAAAAATACATTTGAAAACCCTAATTGCTTTTGAAACCCTAAATTTAAAATAAACAAAAAATTGGATTTGAAAACCCTAATTTGAAATGAAATAAAAAATTGCATTAAAAACCCTAATTACTTCTTGAAACCCTAAATTGAATTTAAACAAAAAGATTTGCTAAAACCCTAAATTGAAATCAAACAAATCATTTTGCATTTGAAAACCCTGATTTCGAGCTCAAGAATATTTGATAATGGAAAAAATTCATTTGCATTGCTTAATTTTTTTGAAATTTCATTTGCATTATATGGAGAAAACAATATGTTAAACTTTACTTTCAATGTTAAATTATAATTAGATTAGAAAACAATATGTTAAAGAATAGTTACAATTCATAAATTATTAGTGTTTGTTTACAAATTTAGTTAGCAAATTCCTAAATCCTTGTACAATCCATTTCCAATTGTCATTTAGTTAGATAATATTTGCATTCATTTCTATTTTATGTTTTGATCTCTCTTAGTCATGCCTTGTTTCCATTTCTTGTTTGCATGTGTTGTCTCTTGTCTTTCGACAATCTTAACTCTCATTCTAGTTAACTAATTGTTAATTAGGCTTCTAGTTTAGTCTAAAATGTCAATTTGCAATAGTTACATAGAGACTAAAAGAATCTAAATATTTTTATTTTCTTTCTTTTAGGTTCTTTCAATTCTAAACAATCTAAAATAAAATAAGATTCAACATTAACTAATTTTATTATACATTTTATATCATAAAATTCATTTAAGTAGGAAATATTAATGAAAAAAATGTTAAATCAAATAATCTTATATTCAATTAAAAAATATCAAGTTAAAATATACAGAAAACTCAATCTTAATAATACATAATTATGTGTTTCTATTACATAAATAGTCAGTCTATTCATAAAATAAAAAATATTCATAAACTAGTTAGTCTATTACCCTAAACCATAAACCAATGTCTTAAGGGGTCCTAATATGACATTTCTTAAGGGGATCAAAGAAGTTCTCAAAATTTGGTGAAGTTGCCCAAGGCAACCAAATTTAACAATAATAAGATCGTGGAAGATTATAATATGAATGAGATTTCATGATCTAGGTTGGCCAGTCGAAACAAGAGCTATCTCAATCAACTGCTCTACAAGAAAATTTTGTTCACTAACTTGCAAGAACATTCTTCCAAGGGCCACCCAAACTTCATCCTAAGTTCCCTAAATCCTAAACTTTGAACTCTAAAATCTAAACCCTAAACCCTAAAGCATTCATTTTTTCCTAGGACCTTAAAATGAAATTTGGTTGCCTTAGGCAACTCCACCAAATTTTATTCCCTTAATCCATGTCATTTTTTTCAAGGACCTTACTAAATAGATCCCCTTAAACCATCCTATCACCTTAAACCATAAACCCATGTCTTAAGGGGACCTAATATGACATTTCTTAAGGGGATCAAAGAAGTTCTCAAAATTTGGTGAAGTTGCCCAAGGCAACCAAATTTAACAATAATAAGATCGTGCAATATTGTAATATGAATGAGATTTCATGATCTAGGTTGGTTAGTTGAACAAGAGCTATCTCAATCAACTGTTCCACAATAAAATGTTGTTCACTAACTTGCAAATCCATTATTCTAAGGGTCACCCAAACTTCACCCTAAGTTCCCTAAACACTAAACCTTGAACTCTAAAATCTAAACCCTAAACACTAAAGCATTCATTTTGTCCTAGGACCTTAAAAATGAAATTTGGTTGCCTTAGGAAACTCCATCAAATTTTATTCCCTTAAGCCATGTCATTTTTCCTAGGACCTTACTACATAGATCCCCTTAAGCCATCCTATTACCCTAAATGTTAAACTCTAAACTCTAAACCCTAAACCCTAAATACATCATTTTTTCCTAGGCCCTTAATGAAATTTGGTTGCCTTGGGCAACTTTGTTGGCCTCCTCTAATGATTCAACAACTAAGCCCTTAAAGATGTAACTTAGAGACTGGACATCTGTACTGAATAACTATCTTTCTCATCATGAAGGTTCATTTAATTGTCAATCCAGGGATGCGAACTTGAAATGGGTCAACACTATATGTGCTCTAGGTTTCTATTGTAGCCATATTCATTCTACAACTAGAAAAGACATGATGCTAGAAGTAAATTTCTTGAAAGGAAGTAACATAAGAAATGAACATCAACCAACAACTATACTGAATTGAAATGCATGACAAAAATAGAAATTTTAGCAAACGGACAAGAAACTACTCTATCCACTTTGGTTGCAAGAATAGTCACATAATGAAATTCTAGTGGCTCTAGGAACAAACAACTGCCATAATTGTAATTATTACTGAACAAAAAAATAATGACTAAGAAAAAAGGATGGAATTCCTACCAAGTGGCCCCTCTTGGACGAGTATCCCTTAAACTAACTCAGATACAACAAAATTATAACTTCCTTTTATTCATTGAAAGCATGATTACAATAGAACAACAACATAACTATATTACTTGAAAACTAGAAATGCGAGTACACCATTAGATCAATAATCCCTTGAGAAGGAGTATCCGAGTCTTATTTATTGAAGGAAAAACTACTAACTACCTAACAAGGTGGTCAACTCAAAGAGATTAGGAGGACACCACTTATGGAAAGCATAAAAAGAGGAAATGAGGTTATGCATGCATGGAATCTAGTCAAGCCAACCTTGCCTTAATGTAGATCTATCATGAAAAACCCTCCTATATTCGCTCAACCAACAAATATGACCATTTACAAGGCAGTTACATTCTTTAATTCAAACTAGGATTTTCCCTCCATTGACCTTTTAATGATCATCTCATTGAATTCTTTGGCAACCGACCAGCTGGCAGAAACTTCCTCAACTTTGTAAGCTCTAATTACATCTGCATAACAACATTAGCACACACAAACAATTCCATTTTATAACTACCTTAAAGTAACAATCATTAATCCACATGTAAAATTAACATAGATAATTCGCATAGCATGTTAATGTCATTAAAATTCACAAAGATAAACTTATGCCCAATGTCTATGGTTTTGAGGAAATAACATGGAAAATGCCAACAATCAAGTGTCAAAGTATATCGTAACAACAAAAAATAGATAATAAGCCCTATCGAAATTGAGCCATTAGTTGGACTCATCACTCCCCCCAACCTAAGGTTTTGCTAGTCCTCCAACAGAGGAAGTACTACTCCTTTGCCTACTCAATACTCTGAAGTCTGCAACTGCTAGTTGCTCCACATCAATTTTTGTAGTGTTTGAATCGGGGTCCTAGTAGAACCCTTGCTTGCTCTCCAACCTGATCCATCTTTGCCTTTCTATAGCTATATCATATCGGTAATACCTGAAATCTAGCATAGGCCATAATAGTGTAGGTGGCTGGAAGGTTAATGGAAGAAAAAATTGTTGCTTCATCCTTCCAAGCTGTATGTATCTATCAACTCTTTTTCATGTTGCAACATAGTTTTGCAAAGAGTGAGGTTCAACTTGCTTCAAATTATCTATCAAACTGTTCCACCTTTGTGATAAATACCCCATTACCGATTTCCTTGTAGTTTCTTCCATCCTCTCATATTCCTTGTAGGTTGCTTCTCTAACAGGCATGATCCTCCTATTGTAGCTTGGTCGGTAAATAAATTTGTGCCATTCTTGGAAAATGTCTGCAGGGTTACTAGATTCAACTCTAATGGGCAAGGGCGTATTGAATCCTCTTTCCTTGTAAGTCTTGAACTATTGTTCCCAACTAAGTTTATTATGAATCAAGGACATAAATTCCCTTAAATGGAGATCCCCAATGTACAACAATGGGTTTCAATCATGATCATGGGACATAGCATAATTATGTAGGTATAGTTCACACAACAAATTTTTAACTTCAAGAGGGGAAAATTGATAAGCCTGGAAAAATTCATGAGGAGTCTCAATAGACGGGTTCAAACCTGAAATGATCCTTAAAAATTTAAAGGAAAGATTCCACTCCTTCAAATGTAGGGCATAGACTCTGGGAGGAGTTCTGCATGCCAGCATCTGAGGCACTAAGGCTACCGTATTATCCACCTTTTCCTTCAAGGCAACAATCTTTATGTTCTTTTCGTCAATTTTTGCATCTTTCTTTCTAATTTATTCCTTTAGCTTGTGTTTTTCCTTTTTCCATTCCTCTTCTCTCCTTTGAATTTTACTCCATAGGTTCATGGCTACAAGATTCAATGAAAAATCAGGGGGTCTATGTGTTCCTACCAAAATCTTCCCTGGCACTAATTCTTGTTGTTCATATAGCACTAGTTGCAGTGACTCTGATTGTTCACCCTGTTCTGGCTACATGGGTTCTTGCTCTTTCTACAAGAACTCTTGCTCTTGCTATAGGAGTTCTTGATTCACACCATGCTCTTGACTCTCAACTTGTTCTACAATAGCAACAAGTTTTGCTAACCTTATATTTGCTTGTTCTTCAAAAATATCCTTTTCTTCATCATTCACTTGCCCCATAGGGGCTTTTGTGTCCTCCCTAGATGTTCTTTGAAGCCCAGGGCTTCCCTTTGGAGGCATACCAATAGCTGACTTGGCTGGCTTTGATTTCTTAGGATGGCTTTCATGTTTTTCTTCTGCTGCAGGAAGGACAATGTCAACCTTTTGTTTCTTAGTGTTTGGTGTTACTGTTTTTGTCATTTGCTTTTTGGATTTCCCTTTCCTCATTTCTACCTCTTTTATGCCTCCTCCTTCCTAATGGCGGCCCTAGTTTGAATTGGGGTTTCAGGAAGAACATCAACATCAAATTCTAAAGAGGAAGTATCTTTGTATGAATGTTCTGACTCAGAAGAACTAATTTATATAGCTTGTTTGGTTACATGAAGGTTTACATTAGGGTTTGCACCAGAAGTTGAGGCTCCAGGAGTGGTTTCAACAACACTCCTCCTACTAACCCTACGAGGTTGAGGCAGAGCTCTAGGTTGCACATTTTTTGGTCTAAACTGATTAATGTTTACAAATTCCTCCCATGTCATATCAAACACCTCTTGCAAAGATTTCTCTACTAATAATTTTATCAAACAATGGTGAGAGATAGAGTTATCCCTACCTTTTTGAGTTTCAGCTGCCATGATTGTAAGGAGATGATACAACACATTAGGTACGTTCATTCTTCTCCCACGCCTCATATGATTTAGGAGCTTGAAGTGTATAGAATGGAGGTTTGACTGGTGGACCTCACAAGTAATGTACTTCATAATGTGGACAACTACTTGTTTCCACAGATCTGGTAGAGAGGTTCTCTTCGTACCTTGCTTATCTACATCCAATGGAGGGTCACCATGTTTAGTAAATTCAGCCCTAGCTATCCTTGCATCTCTGGTAGCAGGGTATAGCTCTCCATCGATCGGTAAACCCTCGACCTCTGCAATTATTTCTTCAGTAGCTATCACCTCTAACTCTTTTACCATTGCCTTCCCTTCAGAGAATGTTTGTGCAAATTCTAGCGCAATATCCTCATTGTAGCTGTTAAGCTTCAGGAAATAATCCAACCACCTGCAATTCCTGAACTCAGCCTAAGAAGGTGCATCTTGTAGGATCACATCATGAACTATGGGTTCATTTCTAATTAGCTAACCTCCCATTGTTTCAGTTGTCTGTAATCAAACAAGCACTTATGTGAGGTTTCCTTTCTTGCAATATTTCTTTGGAAACCTAATTTCTTCTTCTTGCAACTCTTCTGACGTCCTAATGCCAATGTCATATGAATTTTACCTTTTTGGTGACTTAAGATTATGACTAAGGCAATAAAGCCAGTAAAGAATCATAAATGAAGGGTACTACCAAGAAAAATGGCGGCGGTTTGGTGTCATTTCACATATGCAAGCTGTCATTTCACTCTATCATTCAAATTGGCTCAATTCAAATTTTTCTAACATGGATTGACATGTGGACATGTTATTCACACTTCCCCCAACCTAAATTTGAGCATATTTCCACACATGCTAGGTGGTAATGATGATTTGATAGGGCAGGGTATAATTATATGCTATGTAGAATATCAACATTAATTTACAGTAATTAAATAAATTTACTAAAGATAATTAAGATATAAAAAATTGGTCACACGTACCTAATAACTTGGAGTATCTATTGCAAAGAATGTGGAGGAAGTATTGGTTACCTTTTAAAAAGTACAGTTGAGTAATTAATCAAAGTGGTGATGGAATGAAGTGGTGGAGTTATGGATGAGAGAGAAAGGTGGAGATGGATGGGTGAATGAATTGATGAAGAAGTTGACTCCCACAAAAGTGGAAGTCCTTATTATAATAGAATACGTACTTGGATTAGCCAGAAGGAGGGACTCTATGTCCACTTCCTTCAGCTGTAGGAAGTTTGGGGGTTTGGTGCTGAGTAAATTGTTGCATGAATTCTTGCTTGGAAGCCAGATTATGATACAACCTGAGGTGATAATTGTTTACAAACAACTTAAATCTAATAGGTTCAATGGTTGTGAGTTGAAAAACACCATTGGAGAAGACTTCAACAACTTCATATGGTCCTAGCCACCTTGTTTGCAGCTTACCTACATTATCTTGATACCTAGAGTCATAAAGGAGTGCCCAGTCACCTAGCTAGAACTTCTTGTCCTTTATAAATTTTTTAGGCCACTTGATTCTCTGATTTTGCACTATTTTTTTGTGATGAAGGGCTAACTTTCTCATTTCATCCAAAGTATTCAGCTGCATGATTTTGTCCTTCTATACCTTAGAGATGTCTATCTCAAGATCTAATTCAGTCCTAAGAGTTGTATGCTCAAAATCTATGGGCATCATGGTTGTCTTTCCATACAAAAATTCAAAAGGAGAGAAACCAACGGTTGTCTTCCAATTGGTTCTATAGGCCCAAACAACTTCTGACAGCCTATTTGCCCAATCTTTTCTATGAATAGCCACTATTTTGGTCAAAATAGCCTCAATTTCCCTATTGGTCACCTCAACCTGCCCATTGGCTTGAGGGTGATAGTGGGTAGAATTACTATGCCTGATGTTATATTCATTGACCAATGTTGTAACAAGGGTTGATGTAAATTGAGCCCCTTGATCTGCCACTATCTCTCTTGGAACCCCATAACATGTGAAGATTTCCTCATAGAGGAATTCTGCAACCTTATTATCTCTAGAATGCTTCATAGCTTTAACTTCAACCCACTTGGTCACATAATCAGTGCAAACCAAGATGTAGGATTTACCATTTGATGGTGGGTCAATGGAACCTACAAATTCAAGTTCCCATTTATCAAATGGTTTGATAAATACCTAGGGGTATAGGGGCATCTCATTAGATTTAGTTAGTCGACCCATTCTCTAACATCTATCAAACTTACTAGTATACTTGTTTGCATCTTTATGAAGTGTGGGCCAATAATATCCAGTATTAAGAATCTTCATTGTTGTCCTCTTGGCTGCAAAGTGTCCTCCACAGGGTTCATTATGACATGCATGTAGCATATCATATGTCTCATCTTCTCTTACACATCTCGTCATGACATGATTTGGTCCAATATATAATAGACATCCTACAATCCATGAGAAAGGAAAAGTTTTCTCAATGAGAACCCTTCTCTCTTTTGGAGAGAAATGAGGGGGAACTCTGCTTGTGACCAGATAATTTTCTATATCTGCATTCCAAGGTGTGTGGATACCAATGGGAAATAAGTGTTCATCAGGGAAGGAGTCATCAATGAATTGAGTGTCCTCGGATGTAGTCAACCTTGAGAGAAAGTCTACTACAAAATTTTCTTTCCCTGGCTTGTCTATGATGGTGATATCAAATTCCTGCATGAGAAACAACCATCTTGCTAATCTTATTTTAATTAAGGGCTTATTTATCAAATATTTTATGGCTGCACGGTCTATATGGATAAAGATCTGATACCCAGTGATATAATGTCTAAACTTATTGAGGGCATAAATGACTGCCAACATCTCCTTTTCTGTCATAGTGTAGTTAAAATCTGCTACTTGTATGTTTTTGTTGAAAAATTAGATTGCATTCTCAATGGATCCCTCTTTTTGTCCCAAGACAACTCCTATGGTGTAATCAGATGCATCTCTATGAATATGGAAAGGGAGTTCCCAATTAGGACCTTTGAGCACATGAGCATGGGTTAAGGCTTCCTTCAGAGCATAAAATGCTTTGTCACAATCTTTTGTCCACTGGAACTCAACATCTTTAGTCAAAAGACTATAGAGTGGTGTTGCCATTTTACTAAAATCCTTGATGAAATTCCTATAATAGTTAGCATGACCCAAAAAACTCCTAACATCTTTTTTAGTTGTAGGAATAGAGAGATTGGTAATTACCTCAATCTTGGCTGGATCTTCCTGAATTCCCTTGTGAGAGATATAGTGGCCAAGGACTACTCCTTCTTGCATCATCATGAAGCATTTTTCACTGTTTAAGGACAGATTATGGTCTTCACATCTTTGTAGAACCTTCCTTAGGTTTTCCATTGCTTCATCAAAATCAACACCAAAAGTTGTGAAATCATCCATGTAGATTTCCATGCACTCATGTGAAATATCTGAGAAGATACTAATGAATGCTCTCTGGAAAGTTGCAAGTGCATTGCAGAGACCAAATGGAAGCACTGAATAGGCATAAGTTCCCCAAGAATAGGTAAAAGTTGTCTTCTCTTGGTCCTCAGGTGCAATCTATATTTGATTATAGCCATTGAAACCATCCAAGAAGGAAAAATACTTCTTGCCTGCATGTGAATGCAAGACTTGGTCTATGAAAGGAAGAGGAAAGTGATCATTTTTGGTAGCATGATTTAATTCTCTATAGTCAATAAAAACTCTCCATTTACCTCCATTTTTAGGCATAATCACCAAAGGAGACACCCATTGGTTGTCTGAGATAGGATAGATGAATCCAACATCCAATAATTTCTACAGTTCTCCTTTGACAATCTCCCTTAATACATGATTGATTCTCCTTTGTGGCCGCCTTACTGGTGTGTAGTCATCTTTGATGTAGATCCTATGAGTACAAAGTTCAGGATCTAATCCTTTCATGTCATGGTAATCCCATGCAAATGCAGGCTGATTTTTTTTTAACAAGTTTGTCAGGGACAGTTGCTGCTCCTTAGTAAGCTTGTTATTAATGTTCAAATGTTTACCTTCAAAAACTTGCACTTGTGTTATCAAATCTATCATGGTTGTTTCACTGATGCATGGAATTTTTAGTTCATGTGGTAGAAATTTATGATACATACCTATTGCTACAGGAAATTATGGTATAGGAAGATCAGGCATAAGTGTTTGTAGTGGACTAGTAGAACTAGTCTCAAGAGTAGGTGATTCTTCATGCATTTCATAATTGTTCTGAATTATATTTAACAATATTTCATCCTCTTCTTATAGCTGCATGAAAGGAATTTTTCCTATCATCATGAGTTGCACTACTGAATTGATCTCCTCAGATTGTTCACCAACATGAGGCCAGATAGGGTTATTCATATCATGGATGGCTGAGCAAGAGGATAAAGAGAAAGATTTTTAGTACTTTTTTCATCAGAAATAGTCATGTCCCCTATCTGACATCCAATGTAGGCATCTACTGTAGCCAACCATGGCCTTCCCAAAATAATGGGATATCCTCCTAATGTACCTTTAGGGGAAAGGATCATAAAATCTGCTGGATATTCCCAAGAGTCTAGAATAACAAGGTCTTCTACTACACCATCAGGTTTGATAGTAGAACTATCAACAAGCTGCAAGACCATAGGAGTAGGCCTTAGATTTATAACATTCAGTTACCGCAAGATATCCCTAGTCATCACATTAATAGCTACCCCAAAGTCTATTAGATCATTCTTTACTTGGATCCCATTTATGATGAATTCAACTACATGACTTCCTGGGTCAATGTATTTAGGAATAGTGACTTTCCCAAGCACGATATCTACCAACTACCCTACTACATGGACAATGGTGGGTTCTTTCTTTTTTCTCCCATAATTTTTAAGGTATGCTTCCTTTATTGCCTTACCATATATGGGAACATCTTTTATGGCCTGGAACAGAGGTATCTTGACACATATGTGTTTCAGATGATCCAAAATATCAAAGGTTGCTTCCTCCTTTTGCTTAATAACTTCTAACCTTTGAGGAAATGGTGGTTTTGGATTAGACTTCTGAACTGGTTCAGGATTGGTAGGCACATTTGACTGAGGAAGTGCATGAGATAGATTTTGATGCTCCTCCTCTTCCATAGGAAGCTCTATGATAATAGGAGTGGAAGGTGATGGAAAAGTGGTTCCTGGATCCAGGTGGATATTACTCAAAATCATAGCATAGGTATGATATTGGTTTGGATTTGCATAATAGACTGGGTGTTGCTATGGTTTGTTATTTGGGTTGGGTGTGGGTTGAGTTGGTAATTGAGTAGGTCTAGGTGTGCTAGTATTTGAGTTAGGAGGGGGCATTATTGTAGGATTTTGAGGTTGTGGAGGTGGTTGCATGTAACCAGTTGACTGGTTTGGCCATTGCTACCCTCCCCTCCATTGGGATGTCTATTGCCAATTTCCTTGCGGTTGTTGCCAATTTCCAAGGATTTTTTGCTACTGGGGAGAAATATTTTGGTAACTAGGTCAAGTATTTTGAGGATTTTTCCAAGGATGAGGTGGATAACCTCCAAAGTTTGATGGATATTGGGGCTGCCATTGATTACTAGGTGCATAATAATTCATGTAAGATCCATTAAAAGATAATGGGTTTGGTGGCATACCTTGTCTTGGAGCCCATGGCCTTCTTTGTGCAACATATAAAACTTGATCTTCATCTCCCTCAATTGGCTTGATTTTAGGTGGAATGTGCTTGTTGTCAATATTGGCCACCATTTCACATTTACAGTCCTTCTTTCTTTGCCTACAGTGAGGATAATATTCTGACAACATTGCCTTTGCCTCTTCATGTTTCTTCTTTGCTTGAAGTGTATCTAGCTAAGTTGCCATATTATTTATGATATCCTACTTGAAGTATGATAGTAAGTGAGTGATTTCCATCCTTGAAACTCCATTAATAGAATATTTACCCATAGAAGACTGGTAACCTCTCCCTTTCTTCATAGCTGCTCTGGAGTAATTCTGACATATCTTCCTAAGATCATCCCAAGGAACTTGGGTGATATCACCTCCTCCTATCAAGTCCAGAGAATTAGTGCAACTTTCACTGATCCCTCTAAGGAAGAGAAACTTCTGAGACTCTTCACTGAGTGCTTGATGTGGGGATTTCTATAGACAAAACATGAACCTTGAAACATAGTCCTCCAAAATCTCATCCTCCTTCTATTGCATCCTAAAGATATCACCTCCCCTCATATCACCACCTCCACAATATTATTTATACTTCTAAAGAAAATTTTCCTTCATCTCATCCCAACTATTTATAGTATTCCTTCCTAAGATCATAAACCACCTTAATGTAACTTATTTCAAAGTAGTGGGAAACAACTTAAACCTATGAGCATCAGTAGTGTAATCATAGCTTCTGTAGAGGATATCAAATTCAAGAAAGAAAGAAAGTGTAATAATAGCTTATTGTAGAACAAGTTGAGAGTCAAGAGCATGATGTGAATCAAGAAATCCTGCATTAAGAACAAGGGTTCCTACAACAAGAGAAAGAACCCATGCAGCCAGAACAAGGTGAACAATCAAAGTCATTGCAACTAGTGCTATATGAACAACAAGAATCAGTGCGAGGGAAGATTTTGGTAGGAACACATAGAACCCCTGATTTTTCATGGAATCTTGTAGCCATGAATCTATGGAGTAAAATTCAAAGCAGAGAATAGGAATGAGAAAAGGAAAAACACAAGCTAAAGGAAGAAATTAAAAAGAAAGATGCAAAAATTAAAGAAAAGAACACAAATATTTCTGCCTTGAAGGAAAAGGTGGATAATGTGGTAGCCTTAGTGCCTCAGATGCTGGCATGTAGAACTCCTCCTAGAATCTATGCCCTACATTTGAAGGAGCAAAATCTTTCCTTTAAACTATCAAGGATCATTTTAGGTTTGAATCCTTCTATTGAGACTTCTCATGAATTTTTTCAGGCTTATAAATTTCCCCTCCCAAAGTTAAAAAAATGTTGTGTGAACTACACCTGCATAATTATGTTGTGTCCCATGATCATGATTGGACATAGAAAGACGTCTAGTTTATAAGTTGCAACTTTAAGGGCTTAGGTTTTGAATAATTAGAATAAGTAATGACCCACTATTCTTTCACCAATTCTTTGTGTGAGTTGGTTGATACTGAGTAATACTGCCTGCATGGGGGTAGGAGAAGAGATGCTTTAGGGAGATTCCTTCCTAATTACCCTAACCTTGATAACCAACTAGTTGAGTTTCAAAATTTACTAGAAGAAGAAAAAGTAAACCCTTTTGCTGATGCATTTCCAAATTTGGCCAGTTCTAAAACTTCCTCTGAAGAACAAGCTGGCCAAAATCTAATTGAGAACCCATTTTCTCTGATAATACATCAAGTAAATATGGCTGCCTCAGCTCGGCTTAACTAGCCAACCTTTCATTTTCCTATCCCTGCACAAAATGATGTTGGTAACCTCAAGAACATTCCTGGTTTAGTTCTTCCTAAATTCTATGGGCTTGTAACAAATGACCCAAACAATTTCTTGTTTGAATTTGATATCCTCTATAGAAGCTATGATTACACTACTGATGCTCATAGGCTTAAGTTGTTTCCCACTACTTTGAAATAAGTTGCATTAAGGTGTTTTATGAGGTTAGGAAGGAATACTATAGTGGGTCATTAATTATTCTAATGATTCAACAACTAAGCCCTTAAATATGTAACTCAAAGACTAGACATCTCTCTATGTCCAATCATGATCATGGGTCACAACATAGTTATGCAAGTATAGTTCACACAAAAAAAAAAAAAATATAGGAGGGGAAATTGATAAGCCTGAAAAAATTCATGAGGAGTCTCAATAGAAGGATTCAAACCTAAAATTATCCTTGATAGTTTAAAGGAAAGATTTTGCTCCTTCAAATGCAGGGCAACCGAACAAGCTATAGAAATTAGTTCTTCTGAGTACAAAAATTCAGACAAAGATAGTTCCTCTTCAGATTCTAATGTTGATGTTCTTCCTGAAACCCCAATTCAAACTAGAGCCACCATAAGGAAGGAGGAGGCACAAAAGAGAGGAAAAACTGAGGAAAGGGAAAGAAAAAAATAAAATGGTAGAAAAAGTAACACCAAACCCTAAGAAATGGAAGGCTGGCACTATCCTTCCTGCAACAGAAGAAAAACATGAATTCCCTCCTAAGAAATCAAAGCCAGCCAGGTTAGTCACTAGTATGCCTCCAAAGGGAAGCCTTGGGATTCAAAGAACATGTAGGGAGGACATAGAAGCCCCTATGGGGTAGGTGAATGATGAAGAAAAGAATATTTTTGAAGAACAAGAAAATATAAGGTTAGCAAAACTTGTTGCTATTGTGGAACAAGTTGAGAGTCAAGAGCATGATGTGAATCAAGAACTCCTACAACAAGAGTAAGAGTTCCTACAACAAGAGCAAGAACCCCTGTAGCCAGAATAGGGTGAACAATTAGAGTCACTACAACTGGTGCTATATGAACAACAAGAATCCGTGTCAGGGAAGATTTTGACCCCCTAATTTTCCATGGAATCTTGTAGCCATGAACCTATGGAGTAAAATGAAAAGGAGAGAAGGGGAATGGAAAAAGGAATAATGCAAGCTAAAGGAAGAAATTAAAAAGAAAGATGCAAAAATTAAAGAAAAGAACACAAAGATTGTTGCCTTGAAGGAAAAGGTGGATAATGTGGTAGCCTTAGTGCCTCAAATGTTGGCATGTAGAACTCCTCCCAAAGTCTATACCTTGCATTTGAAGGAGCAAAATATTTCCTTTAAGCTTTCAAGGATTATTTTAGGTTTGAATCCTTCTATTGAGATTCCTCATGATTTTTTCCAGGCTTATCAATTTTCCCCTCTTGAAGATAAAAATTTGTTGTGTGAACTATACCTGCAATGGTGCCAAAAATGTTGGCCTCCTCTAATGATTCAACAACTAAGCCCTTAAAGCTATAACTCAAAGACTGGACATCTATATTGAATAGCTATCTTTCTCATCATGAAGGTTCATTTAATTGTCAACCCAGGGACGTGAACTTGAAATGGGTTAGCACTATATGTGAACTAGGTTTCTATTGTAGCCATATTCATTCTACAACTAGAAAAGACATGATGCTGAAAGTAAATTGCTTGAAAGGAAGTAACATAAGCACTGAACATTAACCAACAATAATACTAAACTAAAATGCATGACAAAAATAGAAATCTTAGCAAATGGACAAGAAACTACTCTGTCTACTTTGGCTGCAAGAACAATCACATAATGGAATTCTAGTGGCTATAGGAATAGACAATTGCCAAAATTATTACTGAATAGAAAAATAATGATTGAGAAAAAAGGATGGAATTCTCTCCAAGTGGCCCCCCTGGGATGAGTATCCCTTAAACTAACTTAGATGCAACAAACTTATAACTTCATTTTTTTCATTGAAAGCATGATTACAATGGAGCAACAACATAACTGTATTACTTGAAAACTAGAAATGTAAGTATAACATCAAATCAATCAACCCCTTGAGAAGGAGTATCCGAGTCTTATTTATAGAAGGAAAAACTACTAACTACCTAACAAGGTGACCAACTCCAACAAATTAGGAGGATGCCACTTATGGAAAGCATAAAAAGAGGAAAGGAGGTTATGCATGCATGGAATCTGGTCAAGCCAACCTTGTCTTAACATAGATCTATCATAAAAAAACCTCCTATATTCACTCAGCCAACAAATATGATCATTTACAAGGCAGTTACATTCTTTAATTTGAACTAGGATTTTCCCTCCATTGACCTTTTAATGATCATCTCATTGACTTCTTTGGCAACTGACCAGCTGGAAATAACTTCCTCAACTTTGTAGGCTCTAATTACATCTGCATAACAACATTAGCACACACAAACAATTGCATACAAATAACTACCTTAAAGTAACATTCATTAATGCACATGTAAAATTAACATAGATAATTCACATAGCATGTTAATGTCATTAAAAGTCACAACGATAAAATTATGCCCAATGTCTATGGTTTTGAGGAAATAACATGGGAAATTCCAACAACCAAGTGTCAAAGTCTATGGTAACAACAACAAATAGATAATAAACCCTATCAAAATTGAGCCATTAGTTGGACTCATCAAAATTCACCAAATTTTATTCACTTGAGCCATGTCATTTTGTCCTAGGACCTCACTAGACATAGATCCCCTTAAGCCATCCTATCACTGTAAACCATAAATTGATGTCTTAAAGGGTCATAATATGATATTTCTTAAGGGGATCAAATAAGTTCTCAAAATTTGGTGAAGTTGCCCAAGGCAACCAAATTTAACAATAATAAGATTGTGCAAGATTATAATATGAATGAGATTTCATGATCTAGGTTGATCGATTTATGGTTTAGGGTGATAGGATGGCTTAAGGGGATCTATGTCTAGTAAGTTCCTATGACAAAATGACATGGATCAAGTGAATAAAATTTGGTGAAGTTTCCTAGGACCTTAATGAAATTTGGTTGCCTTGGGAATCTTCACCAAATTTTATTCACTTAAGCCATGCCTTTTTGTACTAGGACCTTACTACATAGCTCCCCTTAAGCCATACTTTAGGATGTCTTAAGGGGTCCTAATATGACATTTCTTAAGGGGATCAAATAAGTTCTCAAAATTTGGTGAAGTTGCCCAAGGAAACCAAATTTAACAATAATAAGATCGTGTAAGATTATAATATGAATGATATTTCATGATCTAGGTTGATTGATTTATGGTTTAGGGTGATAGGATGTCTTAAGGGGATCTATGTCTAGTAAGGTCCTAGGACAAAATGACATGGCTCAAGTGAATAAAATTTGGTGAAGTTTCCTAGGACCTTAATGAAATTTGGTTGCCTTGGACATCTTCACCAAATTTTATTCACTTAAGCCATGTCATTTTTTTACTAGGACTTTGCTACATAGATCCCATTAAGCCATTATATTACCCTAAAACCTAAATCCTAAAATCTAAACCGTAAACTCGAAAGCATTCATAAATTATCCTATATTAATCATTAATTGTTTTTTCATTCAAGTAACATACCTTACACATAAATGAGGATTACACATTTTATCATTTGTATTCAATTAGGCCATTTATATTGAATGGTTTAAGGGTATTTCCTAAACATGTATCTTACATTTTTTAATTACAAATTTCTAATGCAAGTTCACTTATATCTTAGAGATCACATGGATCAATTCAACAATATTCGTAATCCACCTCCACGCCGTCCATCTCCACCACCTCCACCTCCACCTCCACCCACTCCACCTCATAACCCCCCACCTCCACCACCTGAAACCGATGGTGCTCGCTTGCAAGCACAAATCAATGCCAATGTTAGAACCATTCAAGATCAGATCAATATTATTCAAAATGAAGAATGTATCACACCACCTTTGAGGATGTTTGCATCTAGGATGCAAAATGTTGTTGATGTTGTTAGGCGTATGGATGGGATCTTAGATGAGCATCGAAAATGGCTAGAGGGGAGGAGAACTTTCAATTATGAAAAGGAAAACACAAAGAAATGAAGAGATGCAGTAGAGAGCCGCAATAGTTTATAAATTAAGACAATGATCTTATAGTTATGAATTTATGAATTTGGTTCGATGGATATTTTGTGTGATAAATTTATGAATTTCGTTGGATGGATATTTTTAGTGATGTGAATTTATGATTTTGGTTGGATGGATATTTTTAGTGACATGAATTTATGAATTTGGTTGAATTTATGAACTTATAAAGATGAATTTATAATATTATATATTTTATGACTACCTACTAGACCATGATTTCTCCTGTTGGAAAAAATTAATATATATATGCGTTAGACATAAAATGATCTTTTTGTGAATGTTTCAAGTTTATTTTTTAGTATGTACATGTATTAAAATTGCATAGTTCTAGATCTTAAATTTTGAAATTTGTATGTATGTACATAGTTTAGTTGAATGATGTATCCATGCAAATTATGCATCATATTTTTATTTTAAATGTATGTACATGTTAAATTTTGAAATTTGTATGCACATGCTCAAGTTCAATCAATTTATGTATGTGTATGTATATGTATGCACATCCTATTTAAACAAATTTGCATGTAAGTTCTATCAAAAATGTTGGGAGTTTATTGGGTTTGATATATTGAGTGCTATGGAAGAGTCAAGGAAGTCTGGTGGGATGCTAAGAAAATTTAATGTTACTAATATTGCAATCATCCCAAAAATTCAAAATCCAAAGTCTTTTTCAGATTTTAGGCCTATTTCACTTTGTGATACAATTTACAAGATCTTCACAAAAGCGATTTATCTTCGCCTTCATCCTCTCATATCTTCAATTATCTCTGAGGAGCAAGGTGGCTTTGTGCCTGGCAGAGAAACCCCTGAAGGGGCAATAGTGGCGCATGAAACCTTGCATACCATAGCCTCTAATAAATTATCAGCCATGATAATCAAGTTAGATATGCAAAAAGCATATGATCGAGTTGATTGGTGTTTCCTCAATCAAGTGCTTTTGAAGTTCAAATTTTCTACTAAATGGTGTAAATGGGTAATGGCTTGTATTTCAGGTGCAAGATTTTCTGTGTTACTTAATGGTTCCTCTATAGGTTTTTTTAATTCCTCACAGGGTGTCCGTCAAGGTGATCCCTTATCACCTTTCTTTTTTATCATCTTGGTAGAGGATTTGAGTAGGTCTTTTAAATCTTCAAATCTGCAAGGGAAGATTAAAGGGGTTGTCTTTCCAAATACCAATTTATCAGTAACTCATTCTTTATTTGCTGATGATACTCTTGTTTTTGGCAAAGCTGATATGGCAGAAGCTAAAAATATAAAAGTTCTCTTGGATAACTATACAAAGGTTTCTGGGCAAAAAGTAAATGAAGATAAGTCAAAGATTTACTTGTTTAACACTAAATATTCAACTGTTGAGTCTATAGTAAAACTTTTTGGCTTCAATCAAGATCAATTGCCAAGCAAATATCTAGGGATTCCGTTCTTTGCAAGTCAGAATAGGGCCTTGCATTGGAAAAAAATTATTCAGTCTATTCAATCCAAATTATTGTCTTGGAAAGGATGATGGTTATCATTAGCAGGAAAAATTCTATTGGTTAAGTCCATGCTTTCTTCCATCCCTAACTTTTTTATGTCAGTTTTGAGTGCACCCAAGTCTATTTTGCTTCAGATCCATAAATTAATTAGAAAATTCCTCTGGTCAGGAAATGTGGACTCCAATAAAAAGACACCATTAGTTTCCTTAGAGGCTATGTGTATGGATAAGTTAAGTGGAGGGGCAAGTCTTCATAACATTGGTAATAGAAATTTAGCCTTAGGAGCTAAAATGATTTGGAGGTTATTTTCAAATCCTTCCTTGAAATGGTGTAAAATTATGCAAAATAAATATTTGGATAATCAAGATCCATCAAGAATTTTTATTGTCCTTGATCCTCCATCAAGCTCAGCAATGTGGAATTTCCTCCTGTCATGTAGAAAGTTAATTCTGCCTCACCTATCTTGGGAAATAAATGATGGGAAGCATGCACTTTTTTGGAATGATTCATGGAATGGGTATAAGAAACTAAGTAGTTTCAATTTAGGCTCCTCAATAGCTTTCTTGTCTCAAAAATTTGGATCATATGCGTATCAATATATTGATAATGTGGAATCATTAACCGACAAAGTTAATTGGAAGGATTTTGCTTCAGAGGCAATTGATCATTCTCATAAGGTTCTCATTGCTTCCTTATTGAATGATCGTATTGTTTATGTTTCACCATGTGCTGATCGATTAATTTGGTCCAAATCTCTCTCAGGATGCTACTCGGTAAAAGAGGGGTACCTCTCCGTTTCAAAATCTTATCCCAATTCTAAATCTCCTCAAGCCTATACTTTTTGTTGGAATTCTAAAACTCTTCCCAAAGCTGGTTGCTTTGCCTGGCTAGCAATCCAGAATAAAATCCTGACAAGTGATAAACTATGGCGATTGAACATTGTAGTTCCTTTTAATTGTGTCCTGTGTGAGTTAGAGTTAGAGGATGTTAATCATTTTTTTCTCTCATGCTCAATTGCACAGAGTTGTTGGCACTTTGTTTTATCAAAGCTTATGATTCAATTTCCTCTTCCTAAAACTTTATGGGATTTATTTTCTAGTTGGCCAAAATTGTACAAGTCTTCCTTTTTTGCGTGTATATGGGAAGTGATTCCTGCATCAGTCTTATGGTCTATCTGGTGGGCAAGAAATAAAATCACTTTTAGGAAAGAAAAACAAAAAGTTGAGCATATTTTGTCATCTTTGGAAATTCATATTAATGAAATTGTCAATTCCTATGTTTCAAAAACGAAGCACATTGGGTCTTCCTTCATGGATTGGGACTCCAAAGTTCTTGTAAATTGGCCTCTTTTGTCTCTGCCTTTTAAAGGTAGTCTTCACCATGTTTCAAACAAAGTTGATAGGTCCAAAATTATATGGTCCCCTCCCGCTTTGGGTTATTTGAAATTAAACTTTGATGGCGCCTCAAAAGGTAACCCTGGCATTTCTAGAGCAGGTATTGTAATAAGAGATACTAATGGTATAGTTCTTTGTGCCAAATCTATCAAGTTAATTGTGGGTACAAATAATGAGGCTGAAGCAAAGGCTCTCTTATTTGGCCTAAAAATGGCATTAGATCTCAGATTAACAAAGTTATAAATAGAAGGGGATTCTCTTATTCTGATAAATGCTTGCAGGGAAGGATTCTCTCATAGTTGGAAGTTATCTTATATGGTAAAGCAAATCCTAAATCTTTTGGGAAAGTTCTTGCATTATAACTTGTTGCACACCTATAGAGAAGGAAATAGGGTGGCTGACTATTTAGCCAATCTGGGCTGCAATCAATCTGAAAAAGAAATTCTACATACCATACAAATTGGGAAATGTGACTTTGCATTGGAACAATTAATATCCAATGAGGAAATTTCTATTGTTCAAAGTGGATAAAATTTGATTAAGTCTCATTGTTGGTTTGTCAAGGATATGATAGGTCTTCAAGTTGATCTTTTAGCTATCATATCTATGATTGACATGTCAACATGTTTTTTAATCTTTTTAAGTCCAGTGGAGGGAGTCTTCATATAGGAAGTCAATATGGGTTGCTTTCAACTTGGAAAAGTAAGGCTTCAGTGTATACAAATATGGAAATGTGAATGTGCATTGGAACAATTAATCTCCAATGTGTAAGTTTCTGGTGAACAAAAGGGATAACACTTGATTAAGTTTTTGTTGTATTTGTCAATTATGGATATGATAGGTATTCATGTTGGACGTTTAGCTATCATTTTTATGAGTGGCATGTCAACTTATTCTTTTAATCTTTTTAATGTTTTTTACTTCAAAGATTAGTTGCAATACTTTTGTTTTATGGCTCAAGGAGAATGTACAACATGTGATTGGTATAGAGATCGCCGATTTGGCTGTCCTATGATAAGAATGATTGTAGGAGAAGCCTCACATGTGGTATATCGTGCCATGTCTAAACCGGCTAGCTGCGGGTAAGTATAATTATGAGAGCATAAAGGTAAGCATCTCAAATTTTCGGGTCGTAAGATCATGATTACAAGTACACTGTCGCCCTCATTGCATGGAAAATTTGGTGTTCTCTCGTACTTGATGGGATGTTTTTGTTGGTCCAAATCAGCTTGCTTGCCATCAATACTAGTTGATATTTGTATTTAGCATTCAGTTTTTTTGTGAAAAGATATGAGGGTACTTTTTCATTATAAATTTTTAAGGGACTTGTCATGATACAATGGTAAGTCACATAACGTAGGTGCCGAGAGCTTATAAAAAGGCAACATTGTTTTATTTTTTTCATCAGTAAACAAGCGAGTTTCTTTTATTAGGATATCTTGTCTTTGTTAGCTATTGTGCAAAGTAAGGCAGGTAGACATGGAGTATCATCCTCAAAACTTTTGAATGTGGTTGCCAGTACAAAGGTGGGAAACTCTAGCTTCTGGTAAGCTTGATATTCAACATCTCCAATCTATCTTTAAGTTTCGGTGCCCGTGTGATTATAAATGTCTCAAAAGCATAGTTGGGTCTGAGATTCTTCAGCCAAAGTCACGTAGGTTGATATTCTCATCCAATGTTCTTTCCATCTTTCTTTCTAATATCATGGATATTATTTAGTGTTTGGAGACAGTTCAAGTCATTGCTAATACAATGATAGTTGACAATTTTTTGCAAAATGAAGCTGTTCTTTGCAATGCACAAAAATATATCTTCTCGGGTGGAGAAGGTTGTATTGGTGGTATCTTCCCTCCCCATTATCTTCCTCATAATATGGCAGTAGTTAATGCTTTTGATGCATTAAAGTTATCCATAGAGTTTTCTGACCCCTGTTACTTGAATAAAGCTTTGACAAAATATTCTAACCAGCTGGGAAGGGAATTGGCAGATAGGTTTCAGGAGAAGTTTTATTATATATCCTTTCTTCTGTTTCATAATTGTCAACATGCAGTTTCTTCATGGCAAGGACAACCAAGACAAGGGATTATTCAAGGACTGGAAGGTTCTAGTATGTTGAAGGAGGAAGTAGGGATTGAAAATCAGGAGGACACTAGCTTTGAATTTATGCCGATGGAAGAGTAAAGGAAAAATGATGTATTACTTGCAGATTATATAATCTCGGTATGGTTGTATGATTGACAACAGTCAAAATTTTGTAACTAGTAACCAGGTTCATACTTTTGGGTAGATTATGTAACCTCGGTATGGTTGTATGATTGACAACAGCCAACATTTTGTAATCAGAAGCATTATTTTTTGGGGCCATAACTGGAGGTTTTTTCACTGGCCCTTTCCTGCCGGTATGCCCTTTGAGCCAATAAAATGTACACTATATTACAAAGAATAAATAAATAAATATATATATATATATATATATATATATATATATATATATATAGTGGCTTGCCACTTTTGTTTTAATTTTTTTTTTTAAAACTATTTCTTGTAATTTTGTAAGTTTTTATGTTAATTTTGTATAATTTAATGTAGGTGCACTTATATTTGATATCATTGATTAATTTAACGTTGATAATATCATCAATCCAGCATCTCAGCTACCTCTGCCTCCACCCTAAGCTCTACCTCCCCCTCCACCCCCTCCACCCACTAGATCTGATGAGGCTCGCTTGCAAGCACGTATACATGATCAATTGGTATCCATTCAAAATCAAATCAATGCTATGCAAAATCAAGCATTGATTCCACCACATGTGAGATATTTTGCATCTGCGATGCAAAATGTTGTGGATGTCATTAGGACTATTGATTCTAATTTAGATAGGCATTGAAGAGAAAGAGAGAAAATGAGACGATTTTATGCAGATGGTCTCTCTTATAAACAAATTTTAGACCTTAAAATAACAAAATCCCATCTAGCCCCTTATTTTATCGACCTTGTTACTCAGCAACCCATTCCTACCAATAAATCTAGAATATCCATGAGGTGGTGTACACATCCAAAAATGAGTGCACATTTTTGGGATCGATGGTATATGGTATTTGATAGTCCACCACATGCTAATATGGAGCTCCCATTGTATTTTTTGAGGAAACTATATGTAGAGTTTGTTATGGGGAAAAAGCCTAATTGTTTTGATTTTAAATCATTTCGGGGTGTTGGTGGCGGCATGCCACAATAGAGGTTAGGGGCAAGGGTTGATCCACAACACCCCATTCATGCACAACCCCTTGTTGCTCCTCCTGGTCTTGCCATTCCCGCACCTATGCATCAACGTGCGGTGGTATCGACATTAGGATCCCTTCGTATGCTCATAGGAGACCTTGATCAACATGCTTCTACGATAGCGAGTAGGGAGCATAGAGATGACGATGATGCAGGAGTGTTTTATGGAGTTGGTCCTTGTACCACTCTAGGAGTATCGAGACCACATGTATGTACTAGTTGCCATCAGTTATGCTATGGGTCCAATCAGACCAGACCTAGTTCAGGTGGACATGGAGATTCTGGCGATTCATCTAGTCGCCTCAGTTCATTTGTAGAATTTCTTACAACAAATCATCACTCCGAGGACAGTGTGACACGGCTATAAATATGCATCTACATGTTGAATTTATAATTTTTTTAATGAATGTATATATCAAAGAAAAGTTTGCAATACATTTTAACAATCAACCTATTTGGTGTACAAATGATAGTAATGATGGGGTAATCATCCACTCCGAGAGTACATACATCAACGCCAGTCCTAGTCGGCAACCCTTATGGGGTATTTTGATTTAAATTTTTAAAATTATATATGTCAATAATTTTTAACTTGAGTTTTAAATTTATAATTGAATCATGAACATATGCTTTAAATATTTATGTTGGTTTAGGGGAGTTAATCGACTTCCACGTTGATTCCAACCGAGGGGTTGTTGGGCACTCCTCCACTATCAAGCATCGTAGATCAGGGGTAGGTACATTTATATTGTAAATTGTTTAAATTACATTAGTATAGTTACAATTATGAATTTTGAATTCACTATATATAAAATGTGCATGTACACTTGTAAATATTATAAGCGTTAAATGTATATATGTATGTCTAGGTTGATATGACAATGAGAATGAGCATCAAAAAAACATTAGATGTTGTGGCTACTCATGAGGCCTTTGAATTTCAGGTTGTTTAAAAAAAATTCTACACAAAATATGAAAACTTGAATATATATATTTTAACCTAATTCAAGTATACATGCTTTAAATTTGATCTTGTAGGACTTTGTTAGTGCAACTTTCTGCCATGACTCAGTCATAGTTACACCTCTAGGAGGACATGTAGAGCAGGCTCCAGATATCATGGTAATTTAATTTTTTTATTATATTTAAAGTCAATTACAAATTATATATTCTGAATAACTTTAATTTTAGATTTTAAATTGAATATATATATAATATGAGCTATTACATGTGTTTTAAATTATTTTTCTTTTATAGCATGAGACACATCTTGTAGTTGAGAATGCACAAATAGGTCATGGAGTAGAGGGTGCACAGCCTCAGAATATGGTACAATTTAAATATGATAAATTATAAATTAAATATTAAATCATTTTTAATTGTAGACTTACATATAATTTCAAATTTTTTTGTCTTGTTTATGTAGACTGATTAAGAGAATTTAGAGGTTGGTCCAGGTGCATTAGAGCATCAAGACCTATATATGATGGTAATTTAATTTTATGATGAATTATATTAAATTAAATTTTCATTAAATTATTTTTCATCGTCTTACATCCGATTTCATCTTTCTCTTGTGCAGAGTGTTTCAAGTCATCTGCATAGTCCGCATGGTGTGAAGAGGTCTCTTGATTATAGAGACGATACATGACCTAAACATGATTTTATGGCTTTTATTTGATTATTTCATGGACTACATATTTGGTTTCTCATGTACTCTATTGGACTTTATATTTCATGGGTCAAGTACTTTGTTGGAATTTAGTTCATGGGTTGTACTCTGATGGACTTTATTTCATGCGCTTAATATATTGGTTTCATGCACTTAATATATTGTAAATAATGGACTTTATTATTGTTCAATTTTATTTTACACATGCACATTTATGAATTTTATGTTCATAGTCAAGACATTAATATGGGAAATTCATGAGAAATTAAATATAAATATGAAATTAAAGTTAAAATTAATAGGACATTTGAATATTTGTACTTTACAAATTTAGTGATCCCATACATGATATGTGCATTCAATAATTAGTGATAATTAGTCAATGAACTTATTCAATTCATGTCAATCAATAATTAGTCAATGAATCATAATCTACAATCAAAATCAATCCATTTATATACAAGATTAGAGAACAAAAGCAATAATACATGCTTTAAACTAAACATAAATACCAATCAAAATGCAACGAGTTTTGCCAAAAAAGTTGTTCTATAAGTATACACTATATTTCCTAGTTCTTTTACAACAATAAATTAAAGAACTTAATTATCCAAAAATAGGCTAAATTTTTGAAATTAAATCATGTAGTCCCATATTTACAAATCATGCAAAGTGTTAGAGAAAACTTAAGAACATAAAAGTCCTCTTGACCTCATGTTCCACAAAAAACACTAATTTATAAGCTGCCACAAAATATAATAGCATCCAACACTAATTTATAAGCTATCAAAACAAATAATAACATCCAACACTAATTTATAAGCTTTCAAAACAAATAATAGAATCCAACACTAATTTATAAGCTGTCAAAACAAATAATAGCATCCAACACTAATTTATAGGTTGTCTTAAGGGGTCCTAATACGACGCCTTAAGGGGATCAAAGAAGAGTATAATTAAGTATAATTATTAAGTGATATAAACAAGTATTATAATTTAGGGTGAGTCATCATAACAAATGATATAATTAAGTATAATAGATAGGATATGTGCTAATATGACACGTCTTAAGGGGATCAAAGAAGAGTATAATTAAGTATAAATATTAAGTGATATAAACAAGTATTATACTTTAGGGTGAGTCATCATAACAAATGATATAATTAAGTATAATGTTTAGGATATGTGCTAATACAACACGTCTTAAGAGGATGTATTAAGGGGTCCTAATACGACATCTTAAGGGGATCAAAGAAGAGTATAATTAAGTATAAATATTAAGTGATATAAACAAGTATTATACTTTAGGGTGAGTCATCATAACAAATGATATAATTAAGTATAATATTTAGGATATGTGCTAATTACGACACATATTAAGGGGATGTCTTAAGGGGTCCTAGTATGGCATCTTAAGGATATAATTGATTTAACAATTTAATTTATACATGATATTTAGTGATTATACAATCAAATATAAAGTTTCAAAGTAGGAAAACATGCACATTTAACAAACAAAATATATAGAATATTGATTTTGATACATAAAAGTACATAGAGTATAATTGTGTATGTACATGTATTTGTAATTTGTACAAAATGTTTAATTGTGTAAGTATGTATGTACATATATGTCATCTCAAAAAAATATTTACAAAATTTTTCTATGCCATCTCAAGAACATCTCAAACTCGTGCCTGAAATGTAGTAGGTCTTCACGCCACCTAATATCAAAAAGGCACAAGAAATATCAATGAAATCATCAAAACATACATATTTTAATTTATATAAAACTATCTATATGTACACAACTCAAGTATCTATATTTAAAAGTATTCCACACATGTGTGTAGTTTGAATCCATGCATCCTCTCCTTTTTGTTTCAAAGTATGAGATCAATGCGATGATGGCTTAAGGATACAAAAAAGGATAATAAATCAATTTTAACTATTAATGTACAAGAAATATCAATATATAATCAAAACATGTATTTAAATATAATTTAACTAATAATTACCTGTTTTTACCAAGTATTCCATCATGTCTAGGTTGAATCTGCATGGAATCTCCTTTTTGTGATTATGGCTTAAGGATCTATAAAAGGAAAATTTAAATCAATTTCAACTAATAACACACTTGACCAATATAAAAACATGTATTTAATATAATTAAAAGGACAATATAAAACTAAAACTATATTTACCTATATTTACTTATTCCATTGTACCATCTGCATCCTCTCTTTTTTGCAATGCATCTATGATTACATCATGCTCTTCCATAGAAATTGTCCATAGCACTTTATTTTTAGGTCTTCCACGATACCAATCTAGTTTTATATTTGTTGCCACCACCAAATGTGAATAGTGTATAATCTTTTTATGTGTTTCATAATCTTCAAATCCAGGTAGACCATTCTTCCTTATTAGGTATTTTCATAGCCAAGTGCCAACAACCACCACCAATCCTATTGGAAAACATGAAAACCACCATCAAATAAGTTCTCAAAATTTTCTTAAGGGGATCAAACACTTGTTCTAAATTTTTTCTTAAGGGGATCAAAAACTTGTTATTAAAATTTTCTTAAGGGGATCACCGTACCTTTTGGATAATGATAGCCATCATCATCTTCTTGAGGTGATATTAACTTATGTTTAGTCTCCACACAACAAGCCAACCAATATTTTTTTTCCTGTTCATTCCCCTTAGGTGCAACAGCGACATACACATGTCCTGCAAACAAAATTTGATTTAATAACTTGCGTGTATCCATATAAATAATTTAGTATTATAGAATAACTTAATAAAGTGAAATAAATTGAATTAAATTACCTTCTTGAATAAGGTATGAAACACAGTCATAGTCTTTAGATACAAACACTTGATCATTTTCTTCAATAGTTCTTTCATATTGATTGTGTGCTTGTGTAGGTGTCAACAATCTTTGCTCCCATTCTTCAACCCATTCTGTATTTTCATATGCTTCCCAATCTCTTGAGATACAAAACTAACAAAAGCATGCAATCTCCCTTGTCCAAATAGTCCATGTGCTTGCTTTCGATCTCCTAAATGAATTCCATTTAGTAGATCCACTGATTGTCTCACAGTCAACTCTAGGTAGAATGTTCTCTTCTTCAACCAACCAAAAGAATCAATGAACTGTAGAGTACTCACTCGAACCAGCTGCAAATAATCTTGTATTGCACCAATCCACAATCCCACATGCATCTTTAAATTTTATTACATCCTCAAATTTTAATTGTTCTCTAGCAAGAATCCTTTTGACACACACACTAGATCCATCATGTTCTCCTTTACCATGCCCAACTTCAAAAAAATCCATATATGTTGGACATTAAGTTCCTTGTGAACCCTACTTAACCAATAGAACATTCAAACATTCTTGAACTTCCCCGTATAATTATCTGACCATATGAGGTGTTCTATCATATGGATTCCTCTTTCTCTTAAATTTCTATAAAATATATTGAAACATTATTGAACAAACTCTGACTAGTGTAACTGGTTGTCACTCAAATAAAAATGATACTCCCTAAAAAATTTTCTATCATCCTTTGTGCTATCATCTGCATGTCTATAAAGAATATGGAAAAATATAGCTACTTGCACTGAATTATAATACTATGATTGAATTTCCTCTTGCGGAGCTAGAGTATAATTTTTTGCAAAATCAACCACTGAAAGTATACTATCAATTGGAAATGTGTTTCTACATGCGCAAAATTGGCCATCAAGCCACCGAGCATGTTGAGAGTGCATGGAATATTTTGGTACAATCTTATTCTTAAATTCACTCATGAATGCATGCACACTAACTTTTTCTGTAACTAAATCACAATGCTTTCCTATTTTTCCATCTTTTAAAGAATAGTCAACATTCTTAAATATTTTAACATCTACTAATTGTTGTCCAAAATCATTATCAACACTTTCATGCATACAAATTTTTAAGAATGAAAGATTTCTATAGCTAGTGCATTGTCCAAAAATACATGAACTTAAATCAAACAATTTACCATTAGATCTTTCACAAAAAAACTTGATATAAACTCCCTTATTTTTTCAGGTGGCATATTAATACCACATTCCTGTATAATCATGTTAGTATGCAAAATAGAACGTATATATCGAAAAACATTATAAAAATAACGAAATTGAACATGCATTTTCCAACAACAAGATATTCGTTGCTTATTAATTTTTACATACCAAGGTTTACATTTTTCAAAAGACCTTTGACTTTTTTTAATATTACCAGGTAACACTAAATCGCCACAAAATTTTCTATAAAATTCAATTTGTGTTGTATCTAACATGTGTTTTGGATGAGGATCACACACTTTAGACCACACTGTTAGTTTTAAAACATCTCTAGCATTAGATGATACCCTAGTATTATCATGCCAATATTTTTCAATCAAAGATTTAATTTGAACATTCAATTTCATGTCAGACCTCGGGAGTCGACCACTAAAACTCCAACATTGGTTAATTGGATAATTTTCTATACTTTATCTTCTTTTTGCTGCTCTTAGCAATTTTTTAGGATGTATTTGTAGAACTTCACTAATATTACTTACCATTATTTTATTCAAAGTTGCTTTATTAACTATAACAATTGCTATAGCTCTTCTTGTTGCATTTTTATCTTTAGATCGATTATTTTTACCAATAGATTGAATGACACTAGCAACAATAGACATAACATGTTTTAATGATTGATTTTTTCTTCTTGGTTTAGGAAAAAGCCTCAATTTTTTATTATTTTCCTCATTTTTTACATTCTCATCAATTGCATCATTAGTTGACATTGAAATGCAAGTTATTTATGATAAAAGAATTTTTTGTATATTCTATTCGCATGTGTTCTTATTTGCCTCCAAGAAATCTTATGAGGAAGATTATCCAAAACATCACTTTGAATTTTTAAAAAAGTATTTTCATTAAATTCAACATCACCTTCTAGATTTTCATTTTCATTTTCATTTTCAACTTCAAAATGATTTACATTTTCATCAACAAAACGGTTTTCATTTTCATTTTCATCAACAAAACGATTTTCGTTTTCATTTTCAACAAAAGGATCATTCTCATTTTCATTTTCAACAAAAGATTTTTCATTTTCATTTTCATTTTCTAATGTATTTTCAACTAATTCTATTAAAAAATCATCTCTCTGAATATTATCAATGTCAACATCGTTAAGTCCAACATCTTGTAAAACTTCTACAAACAAATTTTCCATTTCACTAAAATGTGGATTTGAAGACGTACCTAGATTTGTGCCTATTGAAACATTCTCTGGATAGCATTGAAAGAGGGATTTGAAGACATACTAGGACTTTTTTGTATAATCATATTATTTTCGAAATTGACTTCTTGCAAATTAGCTTCGTCTACAACCATGGTCTCCTCAATATTTTCATCTTCAATAGTTGTGGAATTGGATGCTCCACCATCATTTATTGTTTTAATTATCATTCTTCTTTCTTTTTGTCTTTGTTTCTCCTTCTCTTTCTTTGCTTGAATTTCTTCAAGATTCAATGTCTTCCTATCTTTCCTCTTATTATGAGCTTGTGAACCCATGATTATAAAATTCTCAAGCACAAATGAATGTCAATAGTGAAATTATTCAAAAAATTCAATCCAAATTGCAAGTTGAAGACCTGTAAGGACAAAATTCTTCCTCATTTATTTCTTTAAACAAGTAGAAAATTAATAGAATTCCACTTAATGTTTTTTACATGATGCCTCTCAAAAATTCAATCCAAATTGCATGTTGAAGACATAAAAACAAAAGTCTTCCTCTTTTGTTCCTCCAAACAAGTAGAAAACTAACACAATTCCACTTCAAAAACTATTTACATGATGCCTCCTTTGAAAAATTCAATCCAAAATGCAAGTTGAACACCTGTAAAGACAAAATTTGATAGAAAATATCCCAATATGTTGCAGTTAGTTGTACATGTGAAATTATAGACTTCACAGTAAAAATTTGCTAATAAATTTTATAAAACGGTAAAAAAAAGAAACGAGATCTTGTTTATTAAAAACGAGATCCCATTTCATAATCGGGATCCTGTTTCCCAATATTAAATGTGGGGAATGTTGGCATGTAAACAAGATCCCATTTCCATGTCAATAGTCCCCACATTTAAAATTGGGAAATAGGATCTTGATTTACAAAACGAGATCCCTTTTGTAAATGGGATCCCGTTTCTAAAAAAATGAAATCCCTCTTGCTTTGTGGTTAGGTTTTTGGCTTGTATTTTGGTTTGGGAAAAGCATTGGGAATCCAAACCTAGGCCTTCAACCTGGTTTGACCTACAAGTTGAAGGTCCTAGCAATGTCAGAGAAAAATAGTGAGTTTGGACATATAGCTGATGACTTTTTTTGTAGAATTTTTCGATGAAATTAAAACCCATTATAGATGAGACAGTATAGATTCCAAATATGTAATTATCATTTCTATTTTTCAATTAATTTTTGATGAAATAGGTCCATAAACTTGAATTATCGAGGTTTTTAAGTATTTTAATAACTTTTTATTAACATAATTTTTTGACGAACGGATTGCACAAGAACGTACTTCAGAAAATTCTTTTCAATTTAAAAAAAAAGAAAAAAAAGATAAGTTTAGGTCATCTTATGTGTGATGTACATGACAATTTTTCAAAACACCAAATATGGCCAATAAAAAATTAACAAAAAAAAATATTCAATAAAAATTACAAAAAACATCGAAAAACGTTCTTCATTAAGTTACAAATATTTTCCCAAAAGTATTTAGAAAATTATGATAATTTAGGTCAAAATATAGTTGATGTACATGTGCATGGTATGGTAAAAAAAAAGTGAATTTTAAATAGTGGTTTTTAGAAACACCTATTGAAACTCAATTTGTACCATCTGGGTATTGAAATCAATTACATATTTGGAAACTAGACTCCGAGTACTACATTTTATGACTATTGACTTTTTTGAAGATTCCGTCTCTAAGTGCTTCAAATTTTAAGGTCAAATGTGTCAAATATTCTAAAAATCAGGGAAAACACTTCCACTTTTTGGCCAAAAAGTGGACTCAACTTCTTATCAACACCCATTTTACACACTATAAAAATTTTCTACATACTTTATAGTACATAGTTTGTTTAAAGGTCACACTTCAAACCATATATATTAGCTTAAGCCTAGGGAAATAAACATTTTAGAGAAGGGTAAGTGTAGAAAGATGGGGGCCAAAAAGGGGTCTTAAAGGGGCCACTTTTTTCTAAAATTAGGAAACATTGACCTTCGATGAGAAATTGAGGATAGTTACACTCAAAAAATTTAGATGCAACAAAAACAAGGGTCAGAGTGCTTCGAGTCTACTTTCTAAACTACTATCTTTTTTGAAAATGATAGAGATTAAGGAGTTCAAAAAAGGGAGCCACATAAATTGGTGTTGTTTTTGTCAAAAAAATATAACATAGTATCTGTTGTGGCTCCCTCAAAATGTTAACTTAAAAAAAAAATTAAAAAAATCTCTTCAGTGAGAAATTAGCTAACAACATGTAGTTTATTACCAATTTTTTTGATAATTTTTTAATGAATATATGATTTTTTACTAATTTTGAAAGTGGACACATCCTGAAAAATAGAAATTTGGCCATGCTACCCCTATAATTTTTGAAAATTAATCATTTTTTTCTTTCATATGTGTAGAATGGAGTCTAGTTTACAAAAATGTAATTTTTCTAAAATTTCAATGAATAATTAAAAAATAAAGTTAAAAATACCAAACATTGGTTTTTGATAAAAATGGACACATAAACAAAATAAATTAAAGATGAAAGCCTTAACATTTTCAAAATGTGAAAAAAATACATCGCTAAATAGCTAAGAGAGAGCCTAACATCACCCAAGTGTTCGATTTACTTGACCTTGAAACATGTGCAAACCTGACACATAGATTATGTGAAATTTTGTAAAAATGCAAAAAAATATCCTTGGACATTGGGAAGGCACTCCAAGTCTGTAGGTTGGAAATCCAAAGTAAATCCAAGCCAAAGTCTTGGGGATTCTAAAAGCAATACATTATGTGAGTGTGTTATAACATGCTCATGTTATTTGAATGCATTGATAAAACGTGAGCGCGTTATAACACACCCATGTTTTGTGAATGCATTGATAAAATTTGAGCACGTTATAACACACTCATGTTTTGTGAATGCATTGACATAACACAAGCATATTATAGCGTAAGAACCCAAGCACGTTATAATGCAAGCGCATTATAATGCACACACGTTTTGGTTTGCATTGAAATTTTTTTCCTCTTTTTTTTTTCTTTCTTCTTATTATCTTTCAAGGAAACTATATATACATGAAATAAAAATTTAAGTATATTTACTTTCTCATACTTTAAGTTATATTTAATCTGTACAGTTTTATGATGTTTGATAATGGTTTCAAATCTCTAAGAGTTATAATGTAAATTCTAGTTTTTGGAAGATCTTATAATTTTTTAGACAATCAAATTTTAGTAATCAGGAGGTCAAATTTTAGTAATTTTCAAGTTGTATCATTTATCTCTCTCTCTCTCTCTCTCTCTCACCCATTATTTATCCCTCACACTCTAGACCTCTCTCTCACTATCTCCATCCCTTTATCTAACTCTCTCTCCCTTGAGCTCAAGAAATACCTCTACACCTATCCATCTCTCTCTCTCTCTCTCTCTCTCTCTCTTCCTCCCTCCCTCCCTATCTCTATCTCTCCTCTCCCTCCATCACTCCCTACCACTCTCTATATTTCTCTCTATCTCACCTCTCTCTCACCTCCCTCTCTCTCCCTCCATACTTATCCCTCTCTCTCTTCTTCCCTAGCTAATCTCTATCTACCAATCCCTATCTCTACCTACCTCTCCATCCATCACACCCTACCACTCTCTCTACACCTCTCTATCTCACCTCTCCCTCCCTCCCTCATTCCCTCTCTACTTCTCTCTATCTCTCCTCTCTACTTATCCTTCCCTCTCTACTTATCTTTATCTCCCCTCTCCCTCTCTCTACCTACCTCTCCCTCCATCACTTTGCGTGTTTCTCTTTATCTCACCTCTCTCTCCCTCCCTACCACTCCCTCCCTCTCTACTTTTCTATATCTTCCCTATCCTCTCTACCTACCTCTCCATCCATCACTGCCTACCACTCTCTCTATTTCTCTCTATCTCACCTCTCTCTCACCTCCCACTCTCTCTCCATACCTCTCCCACTCCTTCCTTATCTACTCTCTATCTCCCTAATCCCTCTTTACCTAACTCTCCATCCATCACTCCCTGTCACTCTTAGTCTCTCTCTCTGTCTCTCTCTCTCTCCTCCCCCCCTTCTTTCTCTCTCACTCTCCTCTCTATCTCACCAGTATCTCTTTCCCTCTCTCACTCCCTCCTCTCTACCTCACCATTCTCTCTCTAGTTATCTTTATCTCACCTATCCATTTTTACCTCTCCCTTCATCCCCTCTCTTTCCCACTCTCCCTCCTTCACTCTATCTCTATATGTCTCTCTACTTCTCTATCTAACCTATCCCTCTCTACCTTCCTCTCCCTCCATCACTCCCTACCACACTCTATTTAATTCTCTCTATCTAACCTCTCTATCACCTCCCTCTCCTCCATCCATACCTCTCCCTCCCTCTCTCCTCCCTTATCTACTCTCCATCTCTCCTCTCTCTACCTCTCCTTCCTTATCTACTTATCTCTCTCTCTCTCTCTCTCTCTCTCTCTATTTTTCTCCCCCATCCCTCCCCCCCTCTCTCTCTCTTTCCTTCCCTCTCTACTCTCTATCTATCATCTCCCTCCATCCTTCTCTCTCTCCCC